>JACJUY010000649.1:30677-52798 GCA_014220935.1 Platorchestia sp. MABIK | reverse complement strand
GTGCGTACTGAGGTGGTGCATGCTGAGGTGGTGCGTGCTGTGGTGGTGCGTGCTGAGGTGGGGATAGTGCAGTGGTGCTGGTGCGTGCCGTGGTGGTGCGGGCTGAGGTGGTGCTGGTGGTGCGGTGGTGCTTGTGCGCTCCGTGGTGGTGCTGATGCGTGCTGAGGTGTTGCTGGTGCGTGCCGTGGTGGTGCTGGTGCGTGCCGTGGTGGTGCGGTGACTTCTGTTTGAACAGTGGTGGTGGTACACTGCAGGTGTACGTCACTATATAGAAGTACGCTTGACAGGCAAATAAAATAATACTTGACTCATTGAACAAACGAGTGGGTGCTTCATCATCAGACTAGCAATTGTGTTAGAAAATTTTGTTCAAAACTTCACCCGTTTAGTTTTCCAACTTATTCCAATTGAATTCTTCTGGAAGTGCGTATGGGTGCCGCGTGCTGTCTCATCATATCGAATTTTGGTCGATCATTATACACTGCCTCTTCCCACAAGTGATGATCCTTGGTAACTTCCTATATTTTAGCTCACCTTACAACCGTTGGAGATCTTAATTGCTATACTGAGCATGAATGAGCACGGCGTGTTCCCAAAATACTGTGAGTGCTCGTTTTCCTTAATGTTTTATTCTGCATAAGGACTTCACAGTTTATTGCTATAAACAGGTGTGATTTAATGAAGTTTTTTGCAGAATCCGAACCACGATGGGTTATATGGAGTTCACTGCCGAGAGGCAGTTTCTTCCTTATTCTGATGTCGATGACACTTGACACCATACCAGCCTAATAACGGTGGATGGAATGTTACAACGATCCGATAACTCACATGGAAATGGTTATTTGCTGTCAACTGGAAATAACCATCAGGATAATGTTCTAAAAAGTTGTTCCACATTTCAACTGACGATGGTAGTTGAGTAAGATGGCTGTACATACAATGCGATTTTCGAAATGAAGAATACTTCAGCCACACAGACTGAACTAACTCACTGCTGCATTCGCTCATCATAGTTCGGAATGTCGAAGAAGAGAAGTAAGAAAAGTAAAGGGACTTTCTTCTCACAATTTGGCATCCATGTTCTCTCCTATTATCGCTATTGCTCGTTATTTTTCCCCGAAGCATCTTAATTTTAGCAGAAAATACAGGGCTATTAGTACTGCAAATGTTCGTATTCGCTGTTAAAATAATTACTGAAATTGATGATTAAGTAAGTTGGTGATAAATCAGCTCTTTAGCTGATTTTTTGCTCTACAATGTTTCAACTGGTTTGCTGTCAAGGCAAAAAAGCTTAAAAGATTATTCAGTATGCTCCATTAGTAGTGCTAAAGAATACATGCCTCGCAGCATAACGCGCCCGCCATTAAGAGGGCTGTACTGCTGCATAAGACAGATACTAACGCAGGGTTAAAACGCTCGTTAAAAGTCGCTCGTGGGCTTTCCTCACCAAGGCCTTAACTTTATAATAGAACAGTTGGATATTCTTTCAGACATAAACTCAACCACTCAACCTTCACTCGTGAACAGGACCTGCGGGTAATGAAAATCAGTCTTATTTGTTTCAACACAATATGTTTTTGTTATAATTCCAATCATTTCAACAAGTTTGCTGAAAAGTAGTGAAACCTCTCCTTCCACAGTATTATATTGGAATAAAAAATGAGTCAGTAATTCGACGAAGTGTGATGGTGCACCTCAATGCGTTGCAGAACCATCAACTAGTCTTCGGACTTTGAGTGTATTGGCTGTGACCAATTCCTTAACTGGTCTAGGCCTCGGCACCGCTCGCTAAAACCAACCTCTCCTAATAGCTGGAACGGCTCCAGATCGAGAGATAATTTCAGGTTCTACTCGGCAGGAAAATTGGAAGGAGATGGAGAGCGAACAAATTGACACTAGAAAGACAGACACACTGCGTTGGAGCAGCCAAGAGTTCGGGAAGACGTCAGCTCGGACGTAGGTCAAGTGCGGTTGCTGGTGCAATCTCACGAGTGGGACGTGCATCGAGTTAGTTTCTGAACAATTTTATCGGAGACTTGCTTATCTGCTAGCAGCATATTGACTAAGAAGTTGCAGACAATTTTCAAGGCATTAATACGATTACAAAAGATGTAGCGGCAATAATTCTCAACAATTCTTTTAACTAAAACTCTATATTCTCCTCAATGCAAGCTAAATGAACGAAAACTAAGTACAAAAATGTCACTCGAAACGATTGTCTCGAGTCATCAGAATCCATCAAACCTCTTAAAAAAATAAATATATAAATTTCTTTCCCTTTTCGTAAGCAATTTTTACACTTCTGAACTGACCATGAAGAGCAATTCAAAACTTTGAGATCCGGTGACGACAGAGGCCATCCTTCGTAACTAATGAATGTCGAGCATTTGTTTTCAACGACCGTAGTAGACAACGCACTGTCATTTTGATATTCAAAAATTTACTGAGCTGAGATCAATTTCTAATCTGTAACAATCACATCTACAAACGAGTCTTCCATCAAACGTTTCAGTAGCAACCTGAGGGTGTCTCTGTCGAGTAACTAGTTACTTGTGAAAATAAAATTATCGCTTCTGTATCTTGTGAGCAGACATTCCCAAATCATCATGGTGTAACTCTCTCGATCTAGAGTCCTTGGAGAAACTTGGACTTCTGAATCGATCTTCGTAAGTTGTACCTTATTCTTCCCTTGACGCTTATAACCAGTTTTGGAACCCTTCCTATGCATGGACTTCCTAAATTGTATCGGTCGTTTTTCAATATCGGAGTTGGTCACTTGATAGCAACATACTTTACTCTTGATCAATCTCCTGCTAGTTTTGAGTTTTTCTACATCAAAAATTTTAGGTGGATCTATACCTCTTTCGTGATGAACATGTTATCTTTTTATTATTACTTGTTACTTTTCATTACTTATAACTTTTTATTATTACATGTTATCTTTTTAATTTAACGTACGTAGTCGACTTTAAGCTCCTGATACTAATGACAATACACGTAAACATTGCACACATATCCATTCTTATGATCGAGAGTTTTTTATTTCCCAATTTTAAGCCGGACGTGAGTGAATCTAGTCATGAGACAGAAGTTATCACCTACAACAAAGCACGAGTGTAACGTTTGAAGTGATTGCTAATTTTTTTCCTCGTTTCATTTCTTAGAGAGCATGCATGTTTTGAACATTCTGAAACTAAGCTATCAAATTTTATAATTTCAAGAAGCAGTCTAATCAACCTTATAAAAACAGATTTTGCCTGTCTGGTCTTGTCTAATAATCGATTATTTTTTGAGAACGAAATTAGCGAAATTAATGTAACCAAATCGACGGAGTTGTATTTTTTCTATTTTTTCCAAGCCGTGATCACGCGCTGTGTTTTTACGAACAAAGATTTATCGGGACTCAATCGCCGAACGAAAGGCGTTCGAGGAATGAGGCTATTTTTTTACTTGACTGTGGCAAAACCCTAAAATATTTTCCAAGTTCTGTTACAGGATGACTTGGGTAAATGCTCAGCTTTGTGTCTCTATCCGCTCAGGGATTCGCTATAATGTTCAATTAGTCTCTTGTAGTCCTATGTTGTAGAGGAAATTATCTTATATAACGCAGCATGATGATGTTTAATGGTGAATATAAACTCTATTTGATCGTTTGATGCACAACTGATCGTCAACATACCCTTCTTGTAAGCGTAAAATTGATTTGTGGTTTAGAAAGGAGGCCCAATTTCACTTCTGGATACCGACCGTAGCTTCCTCGAACTTGAATGTTTTTCCAAATTGTGATGACAAAAAGAAATTGTGCACATCTACGATATTAAAATAAGAAATTGTGAGCAGGTCATTGAGTTTACTGTTTCTGATAGAGGAATATTAAATCGATTGCTGATTGGCTTGGAATTTGTAAAGTTCTATACGTATTTTCTAGAGCGTATTTTGCTTATAGCGATATGCATATTAGGCTACCCTATTAGGCTATCCAGACCTGCTCACCAGTGCAAAAAAGGCTGAACACACAACTCGCAAATAACAGCAACTAAACATTGGAATTAACTCGCGAAATGCCCTGAAGCTTTGAAGACTGCAGCCTGCGTATAGGCGTCTTCCGCCATTTAGTGCGTCTAGTACTAGTGCGTCTTTTGAAAAAGACGCAGGTGCGCTGTTGCGCATGATGCGCTCGCTGAATATTTCTAACTGTGAACAAAGCGCTTGCAAACGGGAATTTCACGAGCCGAAAGAATAAGCATCGATGGTCATCAGTGAATGCTGATGTATGTATTGATGGCCACCTCCTGATGTTGATGTACGTATTGATTGTCACCTCCTGATGCTCGTGTAGGACCTATGTATTGATGGTCACCTCCTGATGTTGATGTATGTATTGATGGTCATGACTTCATGGACACTAAGGTTTTTTTTAAATCTTGCCATACGTGCGCACATAATGACAGCGACCACTTTTTCGATTCATGTCATTCTCTTGCCTTCAGCGTCGCCTCGTAGAGACAAAATACTCCAGTTCTTCCGCTAAAAAATTGCTAAACTCCACATTTTTCGTAACTCAAAACTAAATTTTGGAATTAATGAAAGCGAACGATGAGAATTGAAAATCTTACGCGTCGTTTGTCCACAAAGGCCCCGGAGAGGCTTCTGATTTTTGTCCATGTACAAACTGGAGAGTAGAGCTCTATGTATAGCGAACCGAATCTCACACTGATGTCACTAAAACCTTCGTCTCTGAGGGAAGTTTTTTAACGTATCTGTTTGGGCTTAACGATGAACGATTACCGATTGCAGAGCTGTAAATTGCTTTGGCAGTTCTGGAGCGACCTTGACCTGGTGTATTTTTTTTCAGTTCCTGTCATTGAACATTTTCACATTATTTATCCCACAGAGAAATTCTGTTCACTTTGTACTATTCTGCTGCACATTATGCACTGCATTCTGCCAGCTTTATTCCTGAAACAGCCATTTATTATTTATTTCAATATGATATAATGGGTTCCAAGGTTTAAACAGTTAAAATCGACGAAATATTTAGCAGAATTACCAACCAAATACAACACTAAATAAGGTATGTATTACACACAATTGAGAGCATGTAATAGGGGAATCTGCACGTTCTACGCGCATATAATTACATTACATTTTTAGAAGAATATGACCATTGCGATAGTCATAGCAACATATTCCAATGAGGAAGCCTCATTTCAAAATAGGATAACTTACGCTCTTTAGATTCAAATAAAACTCCAAACGTCATCAATATCAGACTGTGAATGTTACGTGAAACACAGAAATAACCCGACAGCATTGGATATGAGTTTTTCTATTAGACATTTAGTGAGGAAAATATTGTTTAAAATTCCATCAAGCCACCAAGCCTGTGAGATAAGCAATGGGGATGGGCAGTAGACGACGGCCTGCGTTGGATGATCTAGTGAACTCATTGCCCAGATCACCGCTCGTTCCAGACGCGCAGGCTCATACCAGCAGAGAGATCACACCAGATACGACTCACAGTACACCGTGTTTACTGGATAAAATTATGCTTATTCAGGTAAGGTGAACTGAGTTAGCTGAAGCTGTACGAGAGCCATCCTAGTATTCACTCTTCCAAATTTTGGTTCAGCTTATATTTGGACAGCTAACATGTCAAGAAAACAAATGTGTTCTCGTCAGACGATCACTTATTAGTGACCCCACGCCACAAGGGTAAACATTGTCAACACACGCGCGGAGTTACGCGATCCACAATGTTGGCTCCAACCCAGTCTAACTTTTTCGCCGGAGCATGCATGTTTTTCGCCGCCTAAGCGATATAATTACTTGGGCGGAGAAAAATATGCATGCAGGCGGCGAAAATGTTAGACTGGGAAGCTCGGTCGGGATACCACTGGTAATTTGATGTCTTTGTGATTCAAATTCAAAAGTTGCCCATACTGTGTCATCCTTAATTTTACTTGCAACAGATCAGAATAGATATTATCTATGAAATAAACAAGGAATTTAAATTGACCAAGTCTTCGTTTCAGATAGAAAAAGTGCCATATGAAACACCACAAATCTGCTTTTTCAATAATTGTTCACATCAAGTAAGTCACGATACTCAAGAATTATTCATGGTTTTACAAGTTCAGATTGCACGAACGCGAATCCCTGGGTTGTTTTGAAATTAAAAAAAAAGAGCCAATCGATGTTGCGCCGAAAGTAACTGAAATGTTGAGGTTTGAACTCATTCTTGATTGCTACACAAAGCATGTAATTCTCCTCAGTTTTGAGCGAGTGTTCAAATCGAGGGGATTGGATGAAATCAAATTGCGTGTTTATTTTCATCACGATTTATCAACTGATTTACTGCCATTAAAAGGACAGATCCTGTGAATATTCCTAACACGTTACCAACAAATGCCATTACTATCTCAACGACACATTGTTCCCTATTTTTAACGATTTGTCAAAAAGCTTTTTCATGATACTTTTTATTTTTTATCGGAGAAACATGTCAATCACCTTAATGACTTATATCTCCACATCATCAAGCCCATAACTCTTAAGAGTATTGATATACTCAAGGTGTGGAGGATTTAAATGAGACTTTCTGCTGCATGCCGTGCCATATCGTTTAGAAATTTTGCAAGTATCATTCGAAAACTGACCGTTTGTGACCTCAATGGTTCTTAGTGATGAGGTGGTGGTGAAAGCGACCATAGGAAAGCCGTTTCCGTAAGCCATACTTGGTTCTCAAAACAATATTATCGCACAGTGAATTGGAGGTGTATGTTCTTTAGGGGAAAATAATTAACTGACCATATTTAATAATTTCAAATCTCACACAAGAAAATACTCTCACAAATTTCGAAACAACTTAGGTTGACATTATTTTTCAAGTGCGTTACGCGTACGAACTGCAACGTATTAATTCTTCAGAGCCAGTGGAATCGTTCAGTATTCCAAATAACGTTACGCGCACACTCGCGGTTCAGAATTGGAGACGGTGACTGAAGCACACGATGGCATGTAGTACAAGAGAGGAGCGGACCGAGCCAGGTCCGTGTGCTGCGCCCTCTCCGGCCTGCGAAGTTAACGCGTTGGTGTTCACGAGATGAGGCGCCCCCGCTGTGGGCGTTATGAGCTCTGCCGCTTACATCGCTCGTTCGGTAATTGCCTAGACAAATTACTAAAGCTTGAGATACTTGAGCCACCCAACAGGGAGGAGTGGAGACTAGGCACTTCTGCAACAGCCGCACTGCTCACTCCAGTCCGCGCTATCATTTAAGGAGGTTAAAAACACACAGTCATTCTAAATGATGCATGAGGGAATTAGCATGGGAGCTCAAATCGCCGATAAAATAAAAGTGCTATGAACTGACAGGAATTTTACAGCACACATGAGAGGTTTTGAGTGAGAGAATAACTCTTAAGTAGAGTTTATGTTACAATCCTGTAGTAGAGTTTATCAAGTACAATCAAGTAGAGTTTATGTTACAATCCTTTTTTCATGACGCGCTGTTAGTTGGTAACACCCAATTAGCACATGGGATATTCTTTGTGAACTACTAGTAAAAATCTTAGAAAACCAACAGAAATCTGCAATCGTCACCAACATGACGTGTTGCAGTGGAAGAAGTAAAGACCACTGCGGATGACCAGCGCCATCTGCCAAGTTTTAGAAACGAGCGAAATAAAACGATACCTCATGGAAGACCGACATGAATCAGATTGATGAGCACATACTGTGTTAACGAACGTCATCGATAGGACAGAAAGAAGAGTAGCGTATGGGCAAGAGAATCCAGAGTAGGAAGGAGAAGCGGCAGACACCTGTGGCGACCTGAAGAGCGGGGTGTCTGGCCGGCGCTATCCTGGCGCTCATCTCTCACACGAAGCTTGTTAACCTGTCACCTCTCCTCCCTCCCTGCCTGCCTCCCCTGCCTCTCTTGCCTCTAACTCTACTTGCCTTTAGCATCCAACTCTCCTACATCCTCTGCCTATACCCTGTCTTATCCTTAGTACATTTTTTCGCACTTTACCCTCGCCTTTAAAGCTATTTCTCAACCACTGCAGCTAATTACCAGCTTCATATTTAATTTTCACCCTTTTTCATTTGTTCTTGGTATTTCATTGCCATAGACCATTCCTTAACTGCTGCCTATATTTTTGTACTACATCGTCATCTAAATTCCCCATTGCGATCAACTTTCATTCTCTTCCACCAGTCATCTTAACTTCAAACTTAGATTACTTACCACTCATGAAAGAAATTCCTTTCCTAATCTTGATGATCTTCAGTGCATTATGTTTCATTAATTCTCATTTTCCATATGAAGCTCCTCAGTTACCCGCCTAGTTCTTCAAATATGTCTAGTTTTGTACTTTTATTCACATGATCTCTGTTTCCTCTAAATACCACTATGGCTTCTTTTAAATCTTCTGCAAAATTCACTCCGAGTAAGATTTTTAAATAATTCAAGACAATTCTTGGATAAAAAGAGGATAAAACCAACTGCATTGGAAAGCTTCAGAAATAAAACATAGAGACGTGAAGGCGGTAAGAACAATTTGAGTGCAGTTCTGTTGCTGAGGACCGCAAATCAAGTTGTCTGTTAGTGTCTAAAAAGCAGAGTCGCAAGTTCAGTAGATAAATTCAATACGGAATGTTTAATTCGCCTCCGGAATAACTATAACATTTTTCATACTTGCACGCAACTATGCACATAACAGTGTGCTCTGGAAGTTGGACGTCCGCTTCATTTTTTGTTCCCTGGCAAAAAGGATGAACGGTCTCTCAAGTTGAATGAATATGCTATAGCTCTCACGAGGACAGGAATTCTGGAGTTAATGTGGCAAAAATTATTGAAAGCTTTGAATAATTTGGAAGATCTATCATTCAGAGAGATAACCATAGCATTCAACAAGCTTTGTTCGCCGTCCTGCCTGAAGAAGAGAAAGAGTTATAAAATTAGCGCTCTCTCACTTGAGTCAACAGAAGAGAGTGCACGCTTTATGTGGCTGGAGGCCGAGCTGCCGTGGCAGTGAAGTGCCATAACTGTCCTGTTCGTGCGACTAAAAGTGAACAAAGTCTCGAAACATTGCCCTTCTCTAGCGCATTATGCACAGATAATTTAAATCACGTTCTCATTGCTTTTCTTCTTTCAAAGCCCAGTTATGAATACCGAACGGAATACCTTAGGACCAAATACTTCAGTAATTTTACATTGAAAATAGTTCATCGGCTGCTGCACAATATTGAGCGAACCCAAAATCATACGAGGGATGGGAGTAAAAGACGTATCCGTTGAGCAGTAGTCATAACCGTCGGGGGAGGGAAGCTGCCGCACTGCTCACACTGCTGGACAAACTGGCTGTGCGAAGTCAGAAGAGCCCGTTTATTTGCATGGACAATTACTAATACAAGTTTCGCAGGAGTACAGATCGAACAGAGATAGAAAGAGTTCAATTTCGAGCCTGATAAATATGGCGGCGGCGAGCGTATAGCTCGCTACACAGTAGGCAAGATGGTCTGATAGGGAAGAATTTACTGCCGCTCAGTACATACCGTCTGATGAATTGAGCAAACAAGATGCCGAGCATGCATTGACACGATACAGCGATCCCTAGGTACCAACTGGTGAGCCGTGGTTTCATGAGGTAGAGAAGGCGAGTGGTGAAGGAACTCTAGTGGTTGTAGTGGTGCGGAGACGCAATGCGAGGAGTAACGGATCTCGATCAAACTGCGAGAGGTAGCAAAGGTGCTGCAGTGAGTGAGGAGGTGAGACTGCGTATGAAACTCACCTTGATGGTTGCGGTGCAGGGAGTTGAGTAGTGAGAGCAACTGAGAAACTTCAGTGGGTAGCGGAGAACACATCGTATTGTGTGTGCGGTGTAGGTGCTGAAACAATTAACTTCGATATTTCAATGACCATGGATGCTACAGAACTGAAACTTGAGCTTATGTGTAACATTTTAATGATAAAAACAATTCAAAAGCGTTAGAAAGGCGAGAAGGGACCATCAGCTAGTGCCACAACCTTAGCTATAGTTATTTTCAAGTCGAAAAATCGAGGCACTTCATCTCAATTTCTTAAATTTCGGATTTTTTACATAATGCATTAATAAACGATTTGAAATCACGAGCGAACTGGAATATTTATAAACTGTAATTAGCGACGAGCTCTTTGAATGCACATTCGAGAACAAGAGAGGAAGAGAGAGTAAACTTGTCTGTCTCAAACCCGTATCATCGGGCGAAACGTGCTAAAATAGCAGTGCAATTCGACCCAAAACTGGCGACAAAAAACTAAAGCTTACTTGAAGTTACCTAAAGAAGTATGATTACATTAAGGCACAGCGACCACACAACGGCCGCATTTAGTTGCTCATGTTGGATGAAGATTGAGCAAGCGTGATGGACGCTGACAGATCGCCTCCTGATTTCTGGGACGAGTTCTTTGTAAGGAAGAAAATTACGCCAAACGTCGATTCTGACGACAAACACGCACAACATACTTCTTGAGCGCAGAGTACGGGCAGCTTTTATCGATGTTTGCCTTTGTTCCTGAAAATTCCGAGTTTCTTGCAGTGATCGTCGCCAATATTGATTCAACAAACTGCCTCCATCTCAATTTTTCTCCGGTCGAAATAAAAGTAAACGTAGCATAAAATAAGTAGAATGTACACCGGGGCAACTTTCATAAGTAGAAGTCAGTGTGACACAAAAACTAAACGATAGTTTTCCAAATCAAAGTGTTGTGTAGCTTAGTTACTGAGTATTTTATCTATTCATGATATTGAAATAAGATGATCTTTAAACATACTCTCTGATACTCGAGCGCCGAAAATTTCACAGCGTTTTATGTTGAATTTATATTACATCATTTGTGCCTACTACACATTTTGAATGCCGGCGAAAATTTAAAGGAAAGGAATCATGTATGAACAAAATTTTTGTTATTTATTAAAAGGAAGACGCATTTCTGAGTAGAATAATGTAGAATAGAATATCTTGTGGCTACAGAAACGAATGGAATGGCCTATTCTTGGGTTGCATGTCATGCAGGAGAATTACAAATCAGAGATTAAAATGTAATGCTCATTGACGCTCCAATGCAGAAAGTGAGCCAAAAATTAGATAAGTCTTCGGTAAGCGCATGACACGTCCCTGCGCCCATCCATCTCAATCCCGCCCTGCATTTCACACACGCTCTTTTCACTCCTGTCTTCAGAACCCTGTCACCTACACTCAGTGTCTGAATTTTTCTCACGTGTCTTCGCTGCCTCAACTTCATCATCAACTTTATTCATTGAAAATTTTTTCGCGTTGTATGCTCCTCTGCTTCATCATCAATTTTTCGCATGGTCTGCTCCTCCCAAATGCAGTTCACATGGAAAAGCCATCAGAAATGACAATTGGACGCATAAGGTTACAAGGCTAATGTATGTAATATGTAGTAATATCTTTCACAGAAATGTTAAATTGCGAATGAGAAAGCTCGCTCAAAAATAAAAAATAAGGTCAAATAAAATTAAGTGTACATTGTGGAGAATAATGAGCAATGGCTTCAAAATTTCTATTAAATTTTTAATGCACTTGGATAAAATTTAAAGAATTAAATTTGAGCGCTGACGACAAGCAGGAGCTGTAACGCTACGACTCGAGCGCGAATCAAACCGCAATGTTATAGAACAAACAATGTTTTAATTCATCAGGAACTTATAGATTCATAGCATACTATTCGACGTATCATGGTAGTGTACAAAGTTTTGGACACTGCACAAGATTTTTCGGCTTGCTGTTCATTTGGAGTCCAGTTATGTGCACACAATCTCCAGTCCAGCTCAACCACCTAGCTGCTGCACGCAAGCTCAATGCTGCACGCTGGCGTGTGCGCAGCTCGTGCAGCCTGCATGTGCTGGACGTTTTTGTGAAATCTAGCTGGTAATTCAATGAAAACGCTTCATTATTAGCTTATTCAATAACTGAACATGCAAGTAGGAAATATATTCCTCATGGTCAGCTTATGCCACATAAAAAACATTTATCTTTATAACAGCAGAGATAAGACATTTAATTTTAATTCACCATTTACCAACGTAATCGAATCTAATTTCAAAACCAATTTTTCTACAAAATTTTTTTGTCAGCCGATATTAGATACATCCCATTATTGAAATTCTCAGTGAACCGCTAGCGCGAAAGTTGACCACGTTGAACAAAAACCACGTCTCCCTTCCTGAAAAACAAATGCACCTTAGGAAATATTTTGCTCTGAAACCCTCTAACAAAAGCTGGCACAATCTAGGGAAATAGCCCGAGCCAGTGTAGGACACCAAGCTGTACGGGGCGCTTGTACCTCTCGTCAGGGTCGTCAGCAAATCGTGTGGGTCGGTGTGTCGCGCCGCTGCTCGACGGCGTGTCCGACACGAGTCCTGCGATAAGGCAACGAACGACACCCAGAGCGATAACTGACCAGGCCGAGGCGCGTCCTCGTGCACCGCTGGAGCGTCGGGCTTCGGCTCGCAGCCGGCGCCTACAAAATCACTTCGAATTCTGTTAGTAAGACTGTAAACTCTATGTTAAATAAAGTTGTCAATTAGAAGGAGCATTAAAACTGTTTTCACTTTGAGAGCTCCCTCACGATGTCAAAATAAATACTCACATTCGCCTGCCGAACTTATCATTTGAAGTGTACAAAGTTCCAGGAATAAATTTAACATTGAATTGATCATTTAATTCAAACTAGTGTCGGTGAAAAGACAGAAAGGTAACAATGGAGAAACAATATCGTTGCTGCCATAGCACGCAGAGCGCTTCCCATCATTCATGTTGCAGACTAGGTATTGCAATTCGTTGTGAAGCCGCAATATTTCCAGGCTCACAATGACATACCATAAGCACGAATTGTTATTCTTTGCTCATGGAACCTTAAAAAATGTGTAGCAGTATTCTCGTGAGTTTATTTCCGCAAAGTCGCCTTACGTGGTACACAAACACATGAAAATAACTTGAATTCTTGATCTGGTGGTCTGTGCCCGTTGTCCAGACACTTCACAAAAAGGACTGATCAAGAGTGTTATCAACACACATACACATATCCATCAAAATGTCCTGGCAATTCAACTATTTTTACACAAAGAAAAAACTTGATCTGCCTTTCATCTACCTTTGCCGAACATAAATTTCATGAGACGATTGTTAGCAAGCATGATGTGATTTCAATATAACATTCTGTTGCCTCGATGGTGGAGTCTTATGGATCTCTTAAGCCATATGCGTTGCGGACACAACTTGCGTCAGGAATTACAGGTCACCCTCACGGCCGACTGTCGCGGGTACACTCTGGCATCTAAGCCTCATCCACTGGGGTCCAAAATCAGTGGCAATACACGCGTACAGTCACGAAGAGGAAAGGGAAAATGTGAGCGTAGGAAACACGTGTGAAATTGCATTCAAGCAAAGAAGCACAGAAAAAAATCTGAGAACACTGACAGTCGATATTCATGTAGATAATAAACGTCAAACGTCAATGTTAAGGGGAACAAGATGAAAAAATTGCCAAATGCTCATAATAATCTGAGCATCAGCTAAATCAACTTTTGAATAAGAAAAGATAATCGCTCAAAATAAATAAGACGAATTATACTAACACTTCCCATAAATTTTTTTTTGTTTAAACTAAAGTTCAAACAACAGACAATATGCTAAGACAACTGAAGGAAAAATGAAATGATGCACTGTTTATCAGAATTCGTTGTTTCTAAACAGAATGTTATTCGCACGTGAAATGTCTTGTTTATGTAAGATCTTCAGCAGGAATTATCTGATGAAAAATGCATAGTTTCTTTCCTTCATAATCGCATTGTGAAACTTTTCAACGCTATTTATTCCACGGGTAGACTTTCGATATCAAATATTCTGAAGATCCAGTGGTCCTTATTGTAGAAATATCAACTGGAGTCTGGAAGTGGGCCGCTAAAACACGGCCGAAGTGGTCACGAGCGCGCTTCCTGCCCAGGACACAGGTTTTAATGACTCTTGAGCTATAACCAATTATTTCCCCTTTAAAAATCCAAGGATCTTCAGTTGTCAAGTTACATAGCTCAATAAGCAGCAACCTATAACATTATAAAATCGTAAAATATTATCAACACATGAAATTTCATCTTGCGTGTTCAGGTTTCGATTGACCTTTTAAAGTTTAAAATATATAAAATTTCGTTGCACTCTTCAGCAAAAATTCAGCCATAAAATCTCTTATCAGTATTTTTCCTACTAAGTCCAGTCGCGCACTGATTACATTTTTCCAACGAGGCTGTCAGCGCGGTAAATTTTTTTTTATTCTAAATCATGCTTGCAAATCAGTGTAGAGCAAAATCCTTCAATGACTGAATGGCATCAAGACTTCACAGGTGGCTTATTTTTCAAATGAACTGCGACACGCTCGACAAATTATGTGTATTTCATCTGCGGACTGGAGCGATGGAGCAGAGCTGCAGTAACTCGGTTTTGGATGTCGTTTGGGATACAAGCGTGGTGAAATGATTGAATTTCGAACTCGGAAATAATTTTCGTCAAATTCGAAGATTCAAGTGAAAAGATTTATTTGGAGTGACATCCATTTTTCGAATCAAAAAATAACGTTGAAATTTTACAAAACGATAGCTTCTGGAAACTGAAATTAGAGCTGAATCATGCATATATTTGAAAAGATATCTTACCCTTACATCTTCGCAAATTTTGAAATAGACAAGTGATAGAAATCACATACAAGGACGCACGCCGTTCCTGTGATAACAATGGACACGAACACATGCGATGCACAAATTGCACAGAATGAGATTCTTTAACTACGGCATTCATTCATCAGATTTAAACGGACAATTTAAAACTCGTTTTTCATCAATTGCCTGACTGTAGGAGCAAATGAATGTCATGAAGTGACATTTAAGGAGTGCATCTGCAGGCAGCGGTAGCCGCGACACAATCAACGCTGCATGTTACTGATAGGAAGGCGCTGTAGGCTACGCTCGCGCTCTGTGTAGTCTCTCATTAGCAACAGAGTTATTATCTTGGGCATGATGTTGCGGGCCATTTAACGGTCGAACTGGGATGCTGCTCAGCTACTGGCAATAGATACGGACTTTAAACGGGCTGACAAGAGTGTTGCTGGACATATAAAACGGGCGAACGGGAACGCTCTTCAGCACTGGGAATGACTACGGACTTAAAACGGGCTAACCCGGGTATTAAACGGTATTTGAACAAGGTATTTGCAGTGCTACTCACATGCTGAAAAAATGTGAACTTCAATTAGGCTGAAGCTGACGCTTAGGCCAGTGGAGCGTAGAGTGGACCGACTCCTGAGTAGAAAAGGATTGGTATTGCGTGTTATTGCACCGAGCACCAGAGCGGTGATGCAGCGGAAATAGCTCGGCAACTGCTGATTCTTGGTTAAACATAAGTACTTTATGATGGGCTTCATGCGTACGAACGAGGCACTGGCGCTCTACACTAGCGTATACGAATCTGAGAAGAGCGATGAAGTAGCATGTATGTAGTATCAAGTTTCCATGAAGTAAGGTTGACTGAACTGCAACGATTTGGCAGCGCTCTAACGATGTAGGTGGAAAAAATGAGAAGTAGGGAACAAACTGAGAAAACAATGATGGTGTTGTATTTTGCAGCGGATTCGATAGGTTCTTGGATATTTTTGTAAAAATATTTTTGCCATAATTCCATACAATTTTATTGATTTTAATATTTGTACTCATTTAGCAGCTCCAAGCCAGTACAGGTGGAAAGTTTCGACTTAATTTACAACTGACATTTATACATATTTACTCTGTTATGTTGACTCTGTTATGAAACATGTACGTTAATACTGAAGTAAGTGTTAGGCGAGTGTGTTTCGAAACACCCTCTATTGAAAATAGGGGCGAAATTAATGAGAGTTAAACGAAATATAGGCAAAATCTAAAATAATCATCATGGCGAGGCCTAGAAACTGACAACATCGTTGAATGATCTCAATGAAATTACATTCATGCCACTGTGCCGAAGATAAATTAATCACATTAGCGGATGACCACATTGAACAGTTTTTCAGTCGGTATTCGAATGCCCGCTTACTGTTCATCACGCGTCTGCTTTCCAGTTCCAATGCTCTCAGAAGTGACATTTCTTCTACTAGAAAGACCAGTTATCCTTAGTTCTTTGCCCCTAGCTTGCAGCCTCATGTTCTGTTCGCCAATTCAGGAGGATGACGACCTTTTCTCACCACCACGCAAACAGACGCAGCGTGAATTCGCATCCACTCCCAGTAGTCGGTCTGAGGTAATCTGAGTACCAGTAAGCAGGAGAACGAACTTACAAGCCAACATCAGAGATGTTACGGTCGCTATAAATGGGAAACTCAACGATGCATAAAATACTGAAATAGCATCTATGGGTAGCAGTTGTTACTGTAACATTTTTACGTAAAGGGAGTAGAATACGACATATATGCATATCTGATGGAGA
This sequence comes from Platorchestia sp. MABIK, assembly GCA_014220935.1. Lineage (NCBI taxonomy): Eukaryota > Metazoa > Arthropoda > Malacostraca > Amphipoda > Talitridae > Platorchestia > Platorchestia sp. MABIK. Next base: position 36,279 of record JACJUY010000649.1, on the reverse strand, counting down.
ATTTTGCTGAAACAGCCTCATGCTTATGTACTATACAACAACTACAGCATTAATTTCATCTTAAGTCCATGCAGTGTTTTAGAGAAGCGCTTAGCTTATTGTAACCACAGAAATTTCAAAGTGTAAAAAAGACAGAGAGCAGCGAAGAACTTATGACAGATGAAACGTTAAGAAGTATTGCCATATTTACAGGGTGCGTTAGGTATCTGAGGACATTTTTATTTTTGTAATTTAACATAACCCGATGATAACTGATGTATTTATTTCAGAAGATCCCATGGCACATACTACTATAACTAATGAAATGAAAAGACACGCTGCAATAGTCTCTATAGAAGCGAAACTCAGCAATTTAGAAATGGTAAGATTTCTGAAAGTCATCAGATCTTTCGTTTGCAAAGTTAGAAAGGATCTGAATGAAAACAATGGAGATGAATTGGCCTCGAGCAAGAGAAAACAGCATCGTCAACGCTCTGACTCACTCATAACACGAAATTTCCAGCAACAGTAATGGTTTTCGGTGTTGTTAGCAGTGAAGGGCACGTCATGCCTCCTCATTTTTTTCCACAGGGCCTTAGAGTCAATGCAGATGCCTACGTCGAGACTCTTCAAACCAATGTTAAGCTTTGGATAGACAGCGTAGCCAATGGAAGGGCCTATGTCTTCCAACAAGATTCGGCTCCATCCTATAAAGCTCTCAAAACCCACGATTGTATGGCTGAGAATTTTTATGGCCATGTCACACTAAACTTACGGCCTCCTAACTCACCAGACCTTAATAAGCCTCCATGCAACACCAAATCCTCTCTGATGGAAGCAATTACCTGAGCAATGGAGGACGTATGTAAATAAAGATCACCTAATTACCTGAGCAATGGAGGACGTATGTAAATAAAGATCACCTGATCAAAGCTTGCAGTCGCTTTCGGACTTGAATTGAGTCGGTGGTAGAAGCCGAAGGAGGATATATGGAACCAAACATAAGTTGCTATTATGTTATTGTTAGTTGTTTTTTTACAAGACGAGGGAATGCTCTATATAACAGCATTTAAACTTGTTAGTTCACTCGCCTTCTTAACACTTGATTTACGTGCATGCATCATGTCCCTCTTGATATTATAAGAACTCTGGTGCATTCACGATTTATGTTTTATACATTTCCCTGGAATCTCCTCGCTTTTACAAGAGGTACTTTTTTTTTATTTAGAATTGTTTTTTTCAGTAACACTTACTTGGTTGACGTGTGGAAGGTTTGAGCGCGGCTGGATTCGAGGGAAACTTCGTCACAAATAACGTTTCATACCAAAACCACAAATAGCACGTTAAATAAAAAGTTCCAGTTAAAACCATACAGAAGCAGGCCACATGCATGACGAACCTCTACAATGCAAATCACGCCGCTAGTAAATCACATGTGTGTAAATTCGTCAAGTGCGTTCTCAATGATGAGTTAATCTCATTGAGTTTTTACCGCATAACATGTTAAAAGAAACGACGGATTTAAGCTACCGCCGGAAAAATGAATCATTTTGCACAGTTTTTAGCTCTATTATATAGTTTCACTATTACAAGACCAGAATGATTCGTGAGATGCAAAAAATGAAAAAAGACATGGAATAGCTTTCCTGTGATTACTGTATGAAGCCAATGCAGCGTGAGAATAAGTCGAAGTTGTCATCTTACCACATGGAGAACAACTTTGTTGTGAGCCTTTCTCTTCCTAATATGTGCATCTTGACTGAATAGAATCCAAACCAACAAGAACAACTTCACAATTTCATGAAGCGCATTGAAAAGCCTGCGGGCGAAGACAAACTCACTCAGCATGATGGATGCTTTAAACTCACTCAGAATGAGAGATGATAGCAAGAGGGTGTAGGAAACTTGAAAAAATTAAAACTGCGAGCAAGGCCAACGGAATTTGAAAATGTGGCAGGATTCAAATTCAAGAAAGTCTGCCTAATCTGAATATGCATTCAAATTATATGAAGCCGGCTGGAAAACTTTGCAAAATTGCGATGTGAAGAATTAAGGAGAGAGTACTTGAGTAAGGAGCAGATGAGAGTTGAACGATGACTGGGAAGTGTTAGTGTGATACAAAAACACTCGGAAGAAAGGAGCTTAAGGTGGAAAGAATTGTAACCCACAATACAGGAAGTATGAAATCGAAGCTCTTTGTAGAAAAGGACGTCGTATGGTGAAACAATGGCGCAATTGGGCATAGCATGAGAGATCGCGTAGCCTGCAAGCGTAGATCGTCCGATTGCCTTCTATAGGTAAGGAATTTACAACCCGACAGCTAGATGCAACCATGAACAGTACGCTTTTATTACCAGTAAGAGGCATGCAGTAGATGCATGCACACAGAAATATGTGGGTCACCTTTACCTCAAAGACCGACGCGTCAAAAAGTGCCGTAAAAAAAGGAGCTAATGCTTTGGATGGATGGAGCAAGCAGCGAAAGTAAGGAGCGAGACACAAATTTCTTGCCAATAGAAATTTATTCTTCATTTTAGCAACAGATTTCTCGAGAATGAAAGAAGGTATTAGATGAAATGAACTCAACACCAATATGGAATCTTACGTAGCGAGGGAACAAAATCACACGAATCCTTATTAATAACAACTCCGTATACAACCGTCACACTCCTTGTACTCACAACTTATCAGCGATCATTACTGGAATTTGCTCTTTGTCATCGTCATGACACATTCAGCCGTATTGGTTTCGTAGCGAAGATGACGTCCCCAGTTCCGTGTGTGTAGGCGTGTAGTATACATGATTTGCGCCAAGGAAGTGTCTTTGCATGGAATGCGGCGCACGATAAAATCAAACATGATCTTCGCGTAGCGATGAATGAGTAGGCATTACAAAAATTCAGAAAGTACCAAAGAACAGCTCAACCTGAAGTTAACAGCTTAGGGCATGTGTACAGGTGCTAGTACTAAAGAAACACAAACGACGGATGACGAAAATATGCCAGTATTACTACGCATGCTAACGGTCTCTTACAGACACGACAGCATTGTACATGTTGACTAAACAGGTTTCAACATATTTACTTTTTCAATGCACGTAGGGCAAAAACCACAAAATTAAGTAGCAAAGAAGAAAACAGACGTATTTTGTGTTTCAATTGATGTGCAGAGGAAAAACATGAGCTCAGTGATTGAAGTAAACATCTAGTGTTATTGAGAAGGCTTAAACCATCTCGGTACCAGAAAACGTGAAGCAAGAAAACTTTGTGCCTAGCATCTTATTGAACTAGGCTTGAGAAAGTCACGCGTGAATTTAAGCATCAAATGTGAAGCATGTGACTCGAGTGTTGGAGGTACGCCAGCGTGTGCTGCGAAGGACAGAAAACGGCTGGATGGTTTGCTCGAGCTGGAGCTGGGACACGGCTCTCACACCAGCACTGTGCGGCACAGATCTATGGACTATATAGAGTGAGAAGGAAACATGCGCCAAGTGAGACGAGCAAATGTAGAGCGTGAAGAAGGTATGTGGAGAGCGCCGTCCTGCTGTGCTCAGTTGTGTAGAGCAGGCGGGTTACACACGCGCAATCAGTGGGGGGCTTCGCTGAGCACTCCAACACCCTGGCCGTCCCAGCCTCCTCTCTGCCTCTCGCTCTAGCGCAGCAGCCTCGCTACCTGCACCCCGACAAACGATAGCGTCGTCCGCCTATGGCTCTCACAGAGGAAAGCGAGGTCATCATATGATGCGCATTCGTGACAGAAGAACGAAAATATGCGCGCTAAACCATATTTAGACAAGCTAAGTCAGTATCTATGTAGAATTTCAATGTAGGAACATTGCACTGTGATGCAAGACCGACCTTTAATTTAGACAGTGACGGAAAGGAAGTAGGAAAATGCTAAACCTTTCCTAGGCGTTTTATAATCATGAGTTCCCGTGATGTCACTGGGCGCAGCTGGAGCGTTCAAGCAAGTGAGCGACTGAACAATGTTCGCTCTTAAACTTGAGTCACGAGTCGTTTCCCCGTAACACCTAACACAGAAGACACACATCAAGCAAAAGCAGCGCCTCGATCCATATTAACATCTCGGTGTCGAAGTCGGCGCTGAAATTTTGCTTGCAATCAGAATCAAAGGACAAAGGAGAAGTAGATCAATAAGGTAGGCAAGGACTGACGGAGTTGGAGTAACTTCAAATGCCTCTGTTACACTTTACGAACACAAAAAGTTAACTAGAGAACTACAAATTTTCGCTTTTTATTGCAATTAGGTTTTCGAACATAAAGAGTACGTTCAAAAACACTGAACTATAACAGGAAGCCTCTGTGATTAGAATCTAACTGGTTGGAAATATCCACACTGGACGGAAGACGCATAGCTCGCGCTAGGAGAGCCACAACCAAGCAAGCTAGAAGAAGCTTCTCCCTCAATTCATTGTCAATAACTTGAATACTTTCACGAGCCTTGTGATAAAGTATGCTACTTGATGATTTTAGCCGGACGTCCACGGTAAGCAGGCAGTTGAGTCAAAACGGCTACTAATCTGTGCGTCAAACTGTCACCCGCCGGCTAACCAATTGCCCAACTCGAAGGACTAATTCGCACGCACTAAAGATTAGCTCTGAAGCAAAGAGAATTGCATTGATCGCACACAGACGTGCGTCGACGTATGAACGACTTGATGCAGCATCTTTTTTGCATGTCAACGAACCATAGAGCGGTCGCGCCAAATACAACTTCATTCCGTAAGACTAATTTTCTGAATGATTTACGTAGCGTGTTTTTTTTATCGGTTGAAACCCATGCTCCTCAGATGCTAAACATCGCAGAGTGCTAGCTCAGCAGCAGCTTCTCTGAATATGGCCACGAAGTTCATCAGATTTACTAAACAAGCATAACATATGTACTTCAGAAAAGATTAGAACCGAATAAAAAAAGGAGTTAGCTGAGAGTCCGTTGATTCAACAATTGATTTAGGCAGTTTTATAGTTCTCCTTATTGGTCGAGCGCAAAAAGTACTAGAACCCAGCGACCGTAATTAATAAGAGAGAATGCTTTCCAAGAAGTGAATTCCTTTGCATCTTAACATTTGATCGCAAACGCGGATGTGCACTGGCACAATGTGAGCCGAAAACAGCTGCCACTACCAAGGATTTAACATGAACACATAGTCTTATGTCGGATAGACGCACGAAAGTCGGCGGGCTTCTTATGGACTTGAAGAAGTCCGGGTCGTCATGTAACTGTCAAAGTAACATGGTTTTGATCGACCGACCTCTGTTTCTTTGCCTGTAGGTGAATTGCAAACAGTGTTATGCTTAATTTTAAATAAATGAATTCTCAGCGCTGGATATTAGGCTAAGATGTGTCAAACGATTTGATAAATTGACAAAAAGGCCGCGATTGAAATAAAATGGGGAAAAAACGATTGATATCGCAAATCTAAGAATTAGGGTAATATTTGATGTCATAAGTGTATGATGAATAAAATTCCACGTATTCACAGGAGCTTACCAGGTATGCAGGGGACCATCAAGCTTGCAGGGGACTATCAGGCGTGCAGGGGACTATCAGGCGTGCAGAGGACTATCAGGCGTGCAGGGGACCATCAGGCTTGCAGGGGACT
>JACJUY010000649.1:15361-30238 GCA_014220935.1 Platorchestia sp. MABIK | reverse complement strand
CGTGCAGGGGACTATCAGGCGTGCAGGGGACCATCAGGCGTGCAGGGGACTATCAGGTGTGCAGGGGACTATCAGGCGTGCAGGGGACTATCAGGTATGCAGGGGACTATCAGGCGAGCAGGGGACTATCAGGCGCTAACAAGCCAGGCCATGAGACTAGCATACAATCGAGGGAACCATCAGATGCCCAGGACAGCATGAGGACACTACGAGGCGCACAGTTCCACTTATCTCCTCAAACTTTCGAAAACGCTCTACACTGAAAGGAGTCGTCGTTAATTTATTGGAAGAACAAGACTTGGTACTTCCATTTCACTCGTGAATTAAATTCCGCGAAATAAAGTGATTGGTTTAAACAACGAATGACGCCCTTCTGTAAAACACAGTTAAATTTCTAAAAGAGTTTACGTCCAAAAAAGAAACGACATTACTGTGACACACAAGGATTTCACAAAATGTGCTTAATCCAAGTGCTGGAAATCTGCGGAGCGTTGTGGAGGCTGGCGGGCGGTAAAGCGACTGGTCCGTACAGCTGCTGCAAAATGCATGAGCGCAAGCCAGTCATGGGCAAAGTATAAGAGTCATGAATTGATTTGCATGACTTGACCAGATCGCTGAGCTACGGCAGAGGAAAGCGAACACCACTTTTTTTGAATGAGTTAACTATGTGACGAGCTTCATGTTAAAAGTTAGGTGATTTTAAAGCACTCTTACTGGCTGTTCAAATATTTTCGGGCGTAAAGGGTTAAGCTCGATATACAGTTACTGCCGTCATCTAAAACAAAGAATAACTATATTTAGCGAAATTATGCTCAACTCGAGAGTTGCAAACATCGAATAGCTGAAGTAGTGGTGTCCACATCAGGAAACTACAGGTGTCTTGTGTGAATTCTTTGTTTGTTGGTTGGCAAACCTTCCAGCTGGAGTGCGAATAAGGCTTAATAATTGTAGACTTGACACAGTGCAAACCATTGTTAGCGAAGTAGTGGCCAATCTTCTTTCTCTGAGGCTCATTGATGACTGACGCTGTCTTGAAAGTCGGTCAGAGCAGGACTCTGCTGCAGCGCACGAAGGATCAGTGTAGCATGGACACGACTGGAACAGAGCAGGCAAGTGCGAAATGAATTTTCGGTGTTTAAGACCAGAAATCACCTCTGTACTTACATAGTGTTCACGAACGCCTTGAAATTTGACTCGTTTAAATCCGATGTACAGTAATACCGGACAGAAGTTGGTGAAAATTTCGAAGTTCGGAAAAAATTTTTCATTTTAGGAACGCTCCAGCACTTGCAAGAGCAAAGATTTTCATCGTAAAAAAAGGGAAAGCTGATGGGCTTATAGCTGCTGTGTCAGCAGTATGAAATGAGTGGCCAGTAAAATCAACGTCAATTTTAAAATCTGAATCATGGGAAATTAGTTTTCGTGGATATTTTAACGCTCAGTTAATTACTTTCCATAAAAGGTACAAAAACAGCACACTTCATCGCCTGAATTTCAAGTGTTTTCTTGCTAAATAACCGTGCTCGAAATTGGCTCAATTCACAAGCACAAACTAACGATTCATACGTAAAATATCAACTGAGGTATTTTAAAAATTTAAAGAAATAGTTTCAAATAAAAAATGCAGTTAAACATTTAGATTTGTGAATTTTTTTGCATCGAATGGTAATTTCACAGTTCCCTTAGAGCGAAAAGAGTTAGAGCTTTTCGGAGGTCCTCACGAGACAGTCGCTTAAACAGCTCAAGAAAACTTCTCAGTGCATTCATTTGGAATTAATTCTCAATTTATTCTACCCAATTGAAACATATTGAGGACCAATATTCATTAAAGTAAACATTTTGCAATATAAGTAAAATTGAAAGCAATCTGAAAACGTGCTAAAAATACTGATGATAGTGTCATTTTTTCAAAATTCTGGCGATGAGAAATTAAACCGCATTCCAATTGGAACTTTACTATGATCGCTGTATCCACGCAGGGTTTTCGCACAGAATAAACACAGGCAGGAACACCACTTGAATGAGTATGGCGCAACTGGAATTCAGTTGCCACAAGGAAAAATTCTCAAAGCCCTGGAAAAAGATTCAAGCGAAAAATTACACATCCAAGCAGTACACCAAAATAAATAGTGAAAAATACTGGGTTCCATTTATTGAAGAGTGGAAAGCTAAATACATATACTAATCTTCATTCGGTAATACAAAAACAATGAATCACACGAAAAATGAACAACCACCTGTCATCAACATTACCTATGATGCTTTAAAATTTAAAATCTTTGTATTTAGTACTGAAAAACATGAACCTGATGAAAAAGCGTATACTTCTTGCTGAGAAATAAAGCCCTACACGCGCAGGTAGGTAGGATGCTTGTGCTAGACTAAACAAACAGCGCCAGCGCTAATCAAAAAGCCATGCAGAACAGGACTCTGGACCTTACGCTTGACAAATGACTCTAGCAGACTGCAGCTGCTTGTTGCAACGAAGTTGGTGTTGTGAAGCAAAGCAAGAAGTGCCAAGCCTTCTTGTGTGAGCGGTGCAGACAAGAGAAGGGCCGGCAGGCGCGATATGAACGTCCGTTGTAATCCATCGGTTCCGCGGCCGCCCAAATTTTCACGCCTACTTGAGTGGAAGACATTCCACTGGCCACCCACAAAGCAGCTCAAACCACTTACTGCCTACCAAGAGGCGACCAACAGTCTCTCCAATGAGAAGTTCTCGGTAAATACAGGGGCATCAGGCCAGCACCCACGGTCTTTCTCATTCACTCTTATTTGACGCGATGAGTGGCTAAAAAATATTTGTGCCGATGACCAAAGGTGAGACCTGGGGGATGCATTTTTTCGGTATATTGCTGTGAGGGTTTAACATGGAAGGGTGATGAGCTCATGAACTGACAGAAGATTGCAGACATCTTTTTCGATGCCGGAAGATATAATTCGGGTTATTAAGGAATGCTTATTTTGACCTTTAATATTTTTTGTTGTAATTTTTAATTTAAAACTCCAGCAATGTTTTCATCTGTTCAGAAAATGGTGGAATGAGAAGTAAATGTTGTATAATGATTTGAGCCAAGTGCTCGGATATAAAAGCAGAAATAGCAAATGAGGAATGCATTCATGAATTTAAAAGGAATCCGTATTTGGACGCCCGCGAGGCCGACCTTAAGGCCCGGGGGAAGACAGAGCCTGGGGTGGTTGCTCAGGTTCCCCCGCAAAATGCCATTACAGACCAAAGAAGTCTTCGCGTTGGAATCTCTTTGAAATTTGGGCCTCCAATTTGCACCATTAAAGTTGAGAGAGAGAGAGAGGACTCGCCTCATAGACGCTTTCTGTTTTCTCAAGAAGAGCCTCGAGTTTAGCGAGGAAACCGAGACGACGTAGGAGGCGATGCAACTTGCAACTCTGCCTCCTGCACTCACTTGCGGGCATCTCTTGCTTGTTACTGACTCTGAGGAGGTTGTGCCCTCGACGGCTTTATTTATTGTTTTGATGGTACTGGAAATCTTGCGTATGTACATGAAAACTTTGTGTATTGCATAGTACAGAAACTATGTACCAAATTTTCATTAATATTGTAATTATTACATACGCTATCAGTCAACGTAAATTATAAGTAGATTCCCTACTTCATTAATTTTGAAAAAAGTGAGCTTGTAAATTCTCTCGAATTAGATTAGTTTCTCGAGCAAAAACACGAGTTTCGTCATTAATGCAAAATTTTACAGAAATTGTGAGTCAGGACATCAAATTTGAAGAACTTGCGAGCTGAGAGTTATAGAAGCTTAGCGTTATGTTCTCCCTACGAAGTCACACGATACTATTTCATGAATAAATAAAAAATATTGAACTAAGAAATTTCGAAGTTTGCTGCACGAGATTTCCACGATTTTTTTTCGCCTCGTATACATTTCTGAAATACATTTCCGTGTTAGTTTGTTAACAATTTTTGACGTTTCAAAAATTTTACGATTAAAAAGTTTAAAAAATCAAATTTGTGTACCCACTCCATCGTTTCTGATCTTTGTTCATTTCGAAATTATACGACGAAAATGAGATTATACAATAGCTCAGAATTAATACACACTATTGATGGTAAACATTTCAGCCCACAGAATTTTGTACAGTAACATTGTTGGTGACTAGATGAGCTGTGCAGCTCACGGTCTGTGTTCGAACACCCTGAGGAAAAATCAAGTCCATTTTGAACACTTGGTCGGACAAGAGGAAAAAATAAAAAAGAATCATGTGCGTGAAGAGCAGAAGGTCTCCGTATTGACAGCTTTCAATAAAAAGGGGCATATTTATCTTGCAATTGAATTTGTGTTTCAGGTGAGTAGCTGGATTGTAGTCACGAAAATCGGTAATAGGCCGCATAAGAATAGAATAACAATTATTCTCCCTCTCCGTTTGATTTTGTTCCAATTTGTTCCTACTTTCCCTACCTTCTGCCTACCCACAATTAAGACTATGGAATTGAAATTGAAACCTACAGATAATTGAACTTGTAGAATGATTGAGCGGACAACATATTCCGACACTCAAAATACACTGGCGAGTAAACACATGAGCTACTTTTCATTGTTCAAATTCTTCTTCCCCTCCATTCTGTTCTCCTAATTGGATTTTTTTAGTTGGCTGAAAGAAAAATATACAATTAAAATTCTTTGTCAATGAAGTATTTTATATCATATCCTTCGCCTACATTATTTTAGTGCTTACGGGAGCTTCAATTTTTCCAGCAGTGGAGACTGAGCTGTAGCTTCTTACGTCCTGAGACTGATGTTAGATACATCAACACTAATTTTGTTCATGACTTGTATCTATTGGGTTTAATATGTGAGCAATGAATTACCATCTGTGTAATGAAACCCATGTAAGTCAGCACCTGTCACCACATAAGGGCAAATTTTCAAGAGGTAAAAAGGAAACGCAAGCTGGTGCTATCTAAATGGAAGAATCAGCTCCTATTTTACATTTGTGATAGGAAACACTAAGCAGTCAGCATCTGACCATGCGCCAGATAGCACCGACTATCAGGAGAGACAGTCCGTCTTCTGATACGCTATCTGTCAACATGTCGATAAGATAAATATAACACTTAACGTGTTAATTGTCAAATTGTTTAATGAGGAGCCGAGTTTTATGAGCAAAACTTGAAAAAAATCTCAAGAGAAGATATCGCCATTGAAGAAAATATTTAGTGGTTGTCTATGTTCAATTTGGAACTCAATTGATTTACAGGAGGAAAAAATTCTATAACCATCATGACGCGAGGTTCCTGATAAGAGCTTTGTCGATACTCAAAATAAGTTCACAGCAGACTCACGTGAGAGAAAGGAATAAAGCAAACAGAAATTTACGCACCCCTCGTATGCGTACTGCGCATTCATGAATACATGTACAGTATACTGTCACAGTATTCTTGTGGCTAGGTGCAGTGCGACAACTTGCTTGAGTGCGCAAAATTACAAAATATCAACCTGTTTACAATCACTTCTATCCCTACAGAATATGCATCATGTGCAGAAATGGAAGAAATATGACCATCCGATGCTAGATAGCACAAATACAATGCAAGTCTTGGTTTTCATAAACTATGCAAAAAAATGCGTGAAGGCGCACATCATTACAGACTTCACGCAGCTTGAAACACAAAGAGAAATAAATTAAATCATTAAAAGTTGCAGGTTAGGCAGTGTATATCAGCTAGAAGTTTTAAAAATCAACATTTTTGAACTAGATGAATAGAGTGTGTGGATTTAGCAAATTTCACTGGATTCTCACAGCGTAAAAATTGTCCCGCATTTGAAAAAATCATGAAATGAAAAATACAAAGTTAAATATAAACAATTTTAAGTTTCTCATGATAAAACAACATTGCGTCTGCCGCTGAGCGATTTTAGAACAAAACTACACTTTCGTATTAGCTGCAGAGAGGTACTTCATTTGAATGGAATGATTACGCCAATTCATTGACTACTCAAGCAACCGACATCACAGCACTACTTCGCTCTTGAGAGGCCGTGAAGATATTCTTTCATTGACTATTAGGGCAATAAAATGAAATGAACCCCACTAAAATGAAGGGTACCCTGGCATTTGCACATCATTTCCAGGACGCTGATGGCATGTCTCCGAACGTGAAAGCACACACTTGTACGGTAATCCCTGAAGCTGGAGTAGCGAGCCCTGAGTGACGGCAAAGCCATGCCTGTAACAGGCAAGTGGAGTGTCCCTGTAACGTGCGGCGGTCACGCACAGGCGAGCAGGGCGCTCTGCCCCTCCCGCTGCACTCCATTCGACAGCGCGTTGGCCCCTCACTTCCACAGAGCGGGACTCCGTACTTGGAAGTGATTCTTTGAGAGGTTCATTCTTGGGTCACTAAAATTAACACTCATGATAGTCTAGTGGAAATGGAGTTACGAATGAATGCTTGAGTTGCTAAAAAATAGACAGTGCTGCAACAAAGTGAGCGAAAATACGCGAATATTTTTCAGCGATTCGTTTACAACTAAATTGATACAGATTTTTGCCAAGTTTTCACAAGACTGAATAACATCATCGACGAAGCAAAATTGTTCCGCAAGAAACTCAGCATGTCCTGCAATATAATGGCGCAACAATGCAAATGAATTTTCTTAAATCATTTTCTTGTAAGTTGAAAGACATGAACACCCGTGTGTATTACATTTTTTCAACACCTATTATAAGGTGTTGTATAAGAAAGTACTGAAAAAAGAACTACGGTTTTAAAATGCACTTTTCATTAAATGTAAACTCAAGAAACACTATCACTTCATTAATTTTTTAAAAATTTGTCTTTTCAAAATTTTCTCATCGTACATACAGAGTATTCTTTACAACACAAGCGAACGTATCGTTCAAAAAACTTATCAATTGGATTTCCAGCTGCAAATTCATCTGAAGTTGTTTACCACTTGATGCTACGAACAAGAAATAAGACCACGATTAAGATGAAAATAAATTAGATTGTGTTTAACTTTGACTCAACTATCACTAATTGAATTATAACGACGAATGAAGAACGCGCTACTGCAGTTTGAATCAACATGAATATCTTGGGTTGATTCGTTCTATTGTTTAAGGTTGTGTATCAATATTCATAAATCAAAAACACGTGTGCAAACTACACCAAGAAACATTACCACGAAAAATTGAGGAGTATTCACCATACATCTGCAGAAAATAATTCACTGTGAAATGCTTGCAGAATTTTGTTCGCTTGAGAAACTCATTTACATAGAACAACCTGCTTCGAAATACTTTTCAAGGAATATATTGTCTCACTTGCTCGAATGACACAGTCATTGTTCCATTATGACGCTCTGGCATAACAAGAACTGGACACTGGGAATCGAATTTTGCAATCTCATGTGACTTGATCGACGATCCTGTCAGCCGATTTAAAAATATCTGGAGCACTGAGCGCTATCGTCGCACCAGTGAGGCAGCACACGGATCTTCATCTAGCATCAGTTCAGTCATTATCTTGACTGGGAGATTGTGCTTGTGTCAAAATTAATCACAGGGTTTTGATTTTGTTATGAAATAGTGAATAGATGACATAACCTTTATGCCACAACCATGAAATCACAACTTATTCAACTCTGATTCAATTTAGCTGAAATTATTTTTTCGAGACTCTAGGATTATCACGTATTTTGAAAAGAAACCCTATGGGCACATTAAACAGATATCAATGAAATATAGGCAATCCCAAACAATTTCAGAATAGATATATAGTCGGATAAAATAAAGTTCCAATATTAGTGGTCATTTAACAGTACCATTTAAGTTATTAGTGTTCTTATACTCTACTGCAGGTAATTGTGCTATACACTCCAATAATAACAGAAGAAGAAAATAATCCCAATAATTGAAACTGCAACAATTTCATACTTTATTTGAACGTATAGAACATTTCAATAAGAAGTGAGATCAAAATCTCGTTAGTTACTATTGCACAAATTCTCAAATAGCCATCACATGAATTAGGTGAAGCACAGTTTGCACGCGAAACTTCAGTGTCGTCAACGGAATCAGTGGAAGAAAGAACGGATGGAGCAAGTTGAAAGCTCGAGAAATGTCACGTTTTCAAAGATACCGAGATCGAGCGGTGCAGTGAGTGCAGAGCGAGTCAAATAGTTGCTGTTATAGAGCCGTTGTCGCATCACAATACACATGGCTTCCGAGCCGTCAAAAGAACACCTCGTACCCTGTCCGCTCCTCATTATTTTTTTCAGAACCCGGGTAATTGCGGAGTGCGAGGTCTTGTGGGCAATCTACATTCCGGCGGCTTCTGGTCTTAATTGCTGAGAAAAGCGCCTCTGGAGACTCGCACTATAGGTCTCCCATAACACTCATTAAACTTGTCATTAAGCCACTGCAACTGGAAGTGAGCCAGACATGAAATGGAATGTTTTGTCATTAAGTAATCAATAAATAATTCACAAATATGTAGAGCACAGTCACAGCTAAACGCCGTGAAATTGACTGCAATCCTGGCTATGTAATCACACAGGCAAGGATTAAATGGAGCCTCGGACCCATTAAACATGTCAGAAACTAATTCACTTTTTAAGAGCATACGCTGAAGGCAATGTCTGAAAAGTGCCCCTTGTAACTCCAGGTGAGCATGAAGCAAACTAGCAGAAGTCATTTGTAACACAGCATTGTTAATGGATCGGTTTTTAGTTCGCCAGTTCGAAATTCGAACACATTCAACACATGCCATCGTCAGTTATAAAGGCAGTTAACACTTAGGCAGAGCTTTGATTTTAGAAAAAATTAATTTTTTTATCTCTGAAACATTTCGCTTTTACTATTCCTGGAGAAATACGCCATGTGCAGTACATTCGTATTATTCCGAAGAAACTTTAGGAAACCAAGTTTTTCCGCTAAAACTTAACACTCTTCAAATATAACACGTGAGACAAATTTCGTCAAAAAATATTTTAGGAAACAATAAAAGGAATGAAATCCTTGTATCATGTAAGTCTAAAATATGATTGAATGAATTATACCCAGCACTCTTCAAACCTCCACTTGGGCGCTTCAACCCATTTTCTGCAATCTGATTTAATTCGATGACATTATAAACAACACTTACAAAATCAATTGAAGAAAGAAGAAGATGACCTAGGATAAAAAAGGATGCAAGAGCTCTCATGAAATGAGATTTTCGAGAAAAAGTTTCCACGAAACACATGTATCGTTGCATTTAAACAAGATCTATTTTTTGACCCGATTTTTATACAACTTTCATGAACTGCGACCAGTTAAGAAACGAGAGTAGTTTTAAAAACAATACTAAATTTATGTATCACAACACATCGATCATTATAAATGAGACACAGGTCTAAATAAAGAATAATTCTTCATTGACAAAATCTAATCACCTGGTATTTTTATTCGCATTATTAAAATCCATACACTCACACGACTGTCACGGCGATCAATCAAATTTAACGACGCAACTTTGCTCGGTCGAGATTTCAATTCGGAGTATCCATGTCACAGCTACTCAGAACACCCAAGATTGAACTAAGGGAGTGTTGAGTGCGACCACCAACGTAGTTCCGGCGGGAGCCTCAAAAAGGCAAATGAGTCTCAGTTCCTATTAGGCGGCGATGCTCATCGCCAGCTCGCTAATGTTTCTCAAGAACAAATTTCTCATTTCTTGGGCACACTCAGCCAGTTGGTCTGTGATGAGGCAGGCCGCCGGCCGCTCAGCAGAACGGAGCGCTGGGCGGCGCTGACTGACAACATCGTAGCATGAACCCCTACTTGAGCCGCCATTAACCAACACTGCCACTCGGCCAGCTGTAATAAACTCCTGCCTCAGCGTGTAATAAAATATGCCCCAGTATAATAAGGGGAAGAACTAGTACCGGCTCCAAGCTATCATTTGGAGCCAAGTGTCCCTCCACTTTCAGGAAGGAGAACACAGAAATTATTCTCGTTGCACGGCCTCTGATATTGCGGGGCCAGTCGCCGCTCCTGCACTAACTGTGAGTTCGGCTCTTGGCAAACATTTGCGCCGATGAGTGTGCGTACATCTTGACGTCAATAAATACGAAAAATGTTACTTCTCTCCAAAATAAATAAAACGAAGTACGAGCGGGTAAAAACACAAATCTCTAGAACCCAAGTTAAAATATTTAAATTCTTTTAAATTTATAGTTGATGATGAGTTTTACTTCATCGTTGTATCCCAAACACGAAATCTCAGTATCTCTCTTTTGAAGTAAGGCTCAGTTACGTCTTGTTATGTAGGGATCCAATTTGCAATAATGACTCGAACATTGTACTGCTATGATTAAACGGCGCAGTAATACTGAACTTTGGCAGCTTTGGCGAATAAAACGGAAGATAAAATAAACATTATCCACATATACCAGTAGCTGTTCGGTGTGTTCACGAATGTAACGAAGAAATGACAATACAAGAGTTGCAATAGTCAAACGAAATTAAGAAATTTCACTCGAGGAAAGAATGGAAGTAAGAGGCAAGTGCTGTGGGCACACACCATGCATGAGGACGAGTAAAGAGCGCGCAGTGACAGCGGGCAACGCGCGCCGCTCGCGCGGTGTCTGCACGGCTCGTAAATCATGCGCGAGATGTGGGCAGCGACGCAGATTACGCAGCCCTTCGTCGATCCTGGCAACGATACGGTCGAGGTGCTGCAGCATGCCCAGTGTGATGCATACTGAGCAGCTCGAGTGTACCACTCAGAGCGATCACGCCCTCATGAATGGCCGTGCCTGACAGCTCCTCGTATACATGGACCGACACGCTGCCTCCACTAAATCGCAAATCATAAACGAGAATTTCAGGATTCATGCCCTAAGCTCATAGAAATTCAATGACTCATAAAAATTTTGCGTTCCATAATTTTGAGAATGTGAAGACGATCTCATCATGTGAATTTTTACCACAACCAGTAGAAGACGCTCAACAAATAACAGCTGAGATGTGTGGGACTGAGAAACAATTTTGCAGTCCGGAATTAAAACAGGAAAGGAGCACTCGTAAAAGAAACTCTGTGGAAGAGTTCTTCAGCCTAGTGAAGAAATGATACAGCTACCTCGATCTCCGCCGGACTAACGTACAAATATAAATGAACTGAAGAAATCACGCGACTGCGCAACTCTTGTAACTAAAATAATATTACTCAAATTCCATTCGTGAGGACAAAACATTGCGGGGGCTACCAAAGCACGCACGGAGTGCGGGGCAAGGGCCTGCGATTCTTCCTCCGGGATCGCGAGTCGCTAGAATTCGTGCCTGCATCCTTCAAGTTCGCTTCGTAGTGTTTTTCTTCACAACCCATCTATCCACATCCAGTTGAGGCTTCATAACTTGTTCGAAGCCGACATTCCTGTTTGTAGTAATAGGTGGTGGTCGCTGGTCCCGTATAATACAAGGAGGTTGTTGGTTTTGTGCGAGGCTTCATCTAAAGAACGCGGGCCAGAACATACCCGCGAGATTACAGCCGTTCGCGCTTAAACATAAGGCTGCACCACAGAAGGTGCCAATTTGCACCTCGTTCAGAGCGACTCGTAGACTAGCCTGACACACAACCATTAGCATTGAGCCTCGGGCGCATAGACTGGGTGGTGCTCAAGAGCAGAGCTCTCGGACCGGACCGTGGCTCCTCCGCTCTCTATCAGTTGAAAGAGCATCACACAGCACAAAGACGGCATCGTAGTTTCGTCTTAAACAAACCTGACGCAAATTGAGCTTCTTTGACGGCAATGCGTGGAAATTTGTTTGGAAATGTTGAGTAGAGATTTGAGAGTGTACTGATAGTCATTTTAAAATTAAGCACTAGCATAGAAATTTACCTTTTACGCTAAGCTTCATTTGAGGATAAATAAAACTGAACTTGATGACAAAGTTGAAATAATGAGGATGAAGACGCGCCTGAATTTAAATAAAGATAGTTTAAATTGAAGTAAGGTAATTAAATCTCCGTCCATAAGCTAGATCTTCCATCGGTGGATTACACTTTTGCTGTAATTTTTCTAATAACTGAGTGGTGCAAACACATCAGTAAGATGCTGTCGGCCTGCACGTGAAGTGTTCTAATCTTCATTGATAGTTTTTTTTCAATTGAAACTGGAAAAAACGTAACAAATTTCAAACCAGCTCCGGAAATGTACGCAAATTAATGTAGAAAAAATCAACCGACAAGACAAACTTTTGAAGTGAAGATTGTCAATTTTTAATCAATTAGTTAATAAATAAAAATCATTTAGCGACCTACATGTAGTACGAAAAACATCTCTTATATTCTGTAGCAATGAAAATCGAATGTTTACCTCTGGTTCGGAAGTTTCGAAGAAGCACATAACGAAAAGTTGTTAGAGTTTGGCATTTAAAGTCATTAGGTTTATGAACCGCAGCAGAGGCGCTCCTCAAGTCAAAGTTGAAGTAATTTGGAGACGAGACCACCAACTCCACCGACATTTGAAAAGAGTAAAACAATTTGACTGGGTTACTCAGTGAAATTTTTTACCCATTTGAATTTTTTTGAAAATGAGGAAAGGTATTTTACCACTTCAGTATTTCATTTTCCAGGATTCATAGTTTTGCGCATGCAATTTATTAAACTGAGAAATAAATTTAAAATCAGCATGACACAGAAGAACTCTTTGTTGCAATTATATTTGATTTTCAATTGGCATAACTTTAATGAAATCCGTTTTTTTCAATTATTGGATTTAACATAATTACTAAAATTTAGCTGAATTACCTTTGTGAAACAAAATGTTTGTAAGATTTCAGTGGCTACGTGCATAGACCATGCAGACTCTTCAAATAGTTCGCCAACGTTTGTTAGCTCTTTGCTCACCTTGTCACAAACTTTCAGCGGAATCAACACAGAAGAAGCAGATGGCTCACCTTTGATCCAACCATCACAAAATTTTAGGTTTTGAGAGGTGAGAGGATTTGGAGACGGTTTTTAAACAGAACTACTTTCGTTATCGACTACCTCATTCTACTAGAGGGAAATTTAGCATAAACTACTTTCTCGTTCCTATTCCGCATCTTTATTTAATGAATGTAAACTGTCTTAAAGGAATTAGGAGCTTATACACTTATTAAAGCGGTTAAATTTCCAAAATTTGCGCCACGACTCCGTTTTAGAACTCGTACATCCATCACCCATCAAAACGCTCAACACATTTTTTGAGTTCCCCTTGTCTTCTCAATGAGATAATGTACTAAAGTTCGATGGTACCCTTACAGAACGCCTAACTATGAGTAAAGCATCTATCAGAACAAATAAAGATGCCATCGCAAAAAAAGAATAATAGCAAAACACAATGACTACAGACTCAGGTGATCCTGAAAAGCATTAGAACGTCGATCTCAAACGCCGCCAATGGAGCAAGTAATAGCTTTACGGAATGCTGCACCGACCTTGATTAGAGTAGCATTAGTAGAATGTTTGCCCCATAATTTTGAGCGGAGAACCTTCACCTTAACATCACTAACACAGCAATAACAGCGTCAAATTATCCAATCCCAATACCAAGTTCTGCAAACTTGTCTGAACGCTTGGAAATAAAAACCGTTTTGTGCTCCTATACGGAGGAGTTCGGGGAAGTGTAGAGCTCTGATCAAGTCCTCAATCTCAGAAGCAAATTAGGTAAAAAAATGACTGTAAAGTACTGACACAAATTGAGTTAGAGCTCTTGGCAATCACACAAGTTAATCTCATCACAATCGGTATAATTTTTGTGCCGGTTTACAGAACGAGTAGCAGAGACAAATTTCACTCCATATTTTGTTAAATTGCTCTTCTTTTAGCTTAGAAGACAGGACAATTATATTTTAGGATATCATTTACTCATGAATTTCATTACATTTATCAGGCATAGAAGTTCGCATACATCGCAAATAATTAGCTTGGTTAGACGCAATCACGAGGAAAATGCAAGTAAGTTCTCCGACTTGCTCGTGGTAAGATATTTGAACAAATAAATGCGACTGCTCACAGAAACCTCAGTTTTTTGTTGAAAAAGGTAAAGTGTGAGCTCAGAGGTGAAATGTCTTTTTGATTCGAAAGTTAGTTAAGTATAACAAACTAGTAACTTACAATGTCTAGAAATAATCTATATTTGCGAGGCACATTGATGGATACTCACGTCAGAGCCTGAATCTCGTACTGGATGACCACACTTACCTGCAAAAAAAATAATAATAAATGAAATAACAGGGTAATAAATATTTTAAAATACCTCTTTCAGTAAACTAAGCTTTTGTCTTAGTATATGACGAATACGTTTGAATACTCCAATGAGTCTGGTATGATGTTTTTGCCAGACAAATATTAGTGACAACAGAGGACAATTTTGCGAACAGTTTGAAGTTGAATTTGTATAAATAAATATATTCATATATTTACATTTATAAATAAGGTATTTGTATATTATAGCAGTAAGTAGCAAACACTCAGCATTTTGAGGCTTTCTATGATTGTAGTTAAAATTGCTAGGTAATGACTTATTCTAACCCAACCAAACCTAGCCTCGCCTTGACCGATTGATAGGAACTTTCGCAACTATAGGGTTTGCATCCCGGGATCCCGGATGATTTGGGGCTGAAATTTCCCGATCCGGGAATTCCATTTTTCCCGGGAATTTCCGGGATTCTACATAGTATAAATATTTCAAGATATTAGTGAGAAAATAACTTAAAATCGTGCTGTTTCCTGTGTCGTGATCCTCTTCTCTGTCAGCATTTCGTTGTGAATTTTGGATCGTCCGCTGAGATGTTCAATTTAGTTTGCAATTGTCGTGATATATGGAGTACATCACTTTCTTTTATTTTAACAATAAGGCG
>JACJUY010000649.1:0-14969 GCA_014220935.1 Platorchestia sp. MABIK | reverse complement strand
TTCCTGGTAGAAGAGTTTGCATACTTTTCATCTGTAGATAACTCACGATGGAATATCTCTCCAAATATGATGATAGACGCAGTTCTTCTTGGAGATTCGAAGTGATTACGAGGGCCAGTCGCAACATTCAAAATAATCCATAGCACAAAAATTTCCGGACGCTGGATATGACGAAATTATATCACAACACCTGGGAATTCCCGGGATTCTAAAAGGTATCTATATTTCAAGATATTAGTGAGAAAATAACTTGAAATCATGCTGTTTAATATGATTAATCAATTAGAGAGCTCAAGATAGGACTTAGGTGTTTTAATATTATTGCTATTTACATCCCTACATAGTGTAGTCTACACTATCTCATTATAGAATTCAACTGTTGCATCAAAATTTATTTTGTGGTTTGGTTTTGTAGGTAATAAATAATAGACTGTAATAGATACGATGACAACGGCCGATGTTGTAGAAACTAAAGCCTTTTGTTTGTGTGGCGATACTACGTTAAAGATGCAACTGGAGAAAGTGGGAAGTGTGTAAAGCGCGGCAAGAATTTACTCTGCAAAGGCTAGTCTACCAGTGGTTTGTTACATCACCTAAAGAGTAAACACAACATAGTGAAGCCTGAAACTGTAGACCCAGCTGCGTCAACTAGTAGCTGAGAAAAAGAATTCGTATTGAAACAAAGCGCTCTCATGCAGGGGAGAGCAATAGTGAAGGCACTAAACCTAAACAAACAAAACTAACAAGTTTAGTAAAGGTACATCAAAGTACTCCGGAAGAACAAGTAACCAAGTTTGTAGCAGTTGATGGCGTGTCAGTAAATACAGTTACAAAGAGTGAATTCATGAGTGAATCTTTCTGAGATGAAGGTTTTTCGCTCCCTAAATCGCCAAATACTGCGATGGACATGGGCAGCAAATTACAATAACATGATTGTAAAATGTAAAAAATCCAGGGATCAATTCCCGGTATTATCTTCCTGAAATCTCGGGATTCTGGGATTTTCATTTTGTCCCGGGATTGCAAACACTATTCGCAACTGAAAATGTACAGAAAAGAGACCCGTTGGATTCATCAGGAGCAATTTGAAATAGATTTTCTGTTCATCCCTCAATTTCTTCCATGAGATTATTTGTCACAAATTAAAAAAGGATTGTAACATCTTTCTTTTGGCGAGCATGCCAAAAATTGGAGTAAATCGAAAAATCACTTTTTTTATTTCAAGTTAAAAAAGTTGTGGCCCGAAGAACACTAATTTCTAGCCGGTCATTCAATGCTGCACAATCCTGATAAAAAAAAACTGTATGCAAAGTGCATAGAAAATCCCAGAGCTTAACAAAATGCGAACGAATTTTTTAAAAACACACATAATAAAACATACAAACTGTATAAAGTATAATTTTAACTCGGCGAAATAATTATGAACAATATTTTCCAATAACTACAACCTCTCGGAGCTCAAATTAGAGCGTAACGTTTCCATCGGAAGCCTTCTACAGAGGCACGATTAATTTTGCAGTACTTTAGTTCATTCCGGTGGAGAGATTTTTTTAGAGAATCTACTTCTGGGACGATCCTCAGTTGTACCTATCTCTTTATGATAGCTCATAATGTGGTAGAGAACTGGCTTTGGCCATTTTAACGGTTAAATGATGTCCAAATTTGTGATTCTTCAATAATAACAATTTGTGGCGGAGATCAATAATAACTTTATGTTTGGTCATTTTCGGAATGCAAAATTGAAGTTTAGAAATGAATCTATTGTAACTTAATGAACGCCGATAATTTTTAATACATTACGCTATTTTAAAATTAAAAAACGATTGCATAAGCGTATTTTCTACATTTAAAATAAAAATTTTGAGAAATTTCTAATATAATACTACAATGTACATAACTATATGCATATATTATATAGTGTGTACACATAGAAAAATTAAGATACATTGATTACGTTGAGGCATGCTCCTTGGTAGAGCAGACGGTTGCCTTGACGTACAACCGAGTCAAGGAGGAAGAAGGGAATTTGACGTGAATGTGAACAAATCTTCTTATTGGGTCCTCGATCGCACAAAACCGCACTGAACTTCTTGTTTTTAGGGCTTATCATTTTTTTAATAAACATCTCAATTCAGAAGTGTCTAAAAGAACATTTTTTGCTTTCTATGTCATTTTTGTATATAACAGTGAGTCATTATCTCAACAAAATTCTTTTTGCGCAAATGCAAGGCGCGTTTTTATAAACGGCCAACGTTCACTTACTCGTGGGCAGAAGTTAGACAGAGAGCATTCATGAGGGAGGAGTGAGGGTGCGGTTGACTACCGGAGAGAGTATAGCTGCAGTAGCGGCCGGTTAGTAATGGGAGGCGCACTGTGCAATTTGCCAGGCTTTTATTGTTTGCATTTGTGATGAGCAAGCGAGACGACGGCCCCTGCCACACGCGCCGTCAGGGAACACGGTATAGCAGCAGGCCAAGTCATTGCCCATGTTATAATATTTATTTGGCATCCGTTTACATGCTTCATATCAAAGGTGTGTTTCATTTAATTTTCATGGTTTCATTCATTACCAATGGATGAAAGGATTTAACTAAAGGAACCAACAAGGCTATATGGATTCATTAGGTTGGAGATGAAGATGGCTGGATAACAAACAGTGATATAAGAATAAATGGCCAGTGAAGAATATCTTCTGACACATGGTCTGTGGATGGAGACAGCGAAAGGCCCGTGGTATGGTCATTTTTTTATTTCAATTGACGGAAATTCCTGTAAATAAAACAGAGGCAATACAAGATCAGGTTGACTATTTCAACTCAAGTCTACGGGCTGTTGCATAATAGTTGCATCGAAAGTAGGAGTTAAAAATTTTTGCAAAATGTATCGATTGCTGTTTTTACAGCTTGTGTGCCTGCAGGAATTTTGTTTTTAAGTTTCAAGAAGAAACAAATTGCTTGTTCTACCTGTTAAATTCAAGTAATTACAATATGGATATAAACAAAGAAATTTAAATTGAACAAAAACTAAAACATTTCGGAGGCACAAAAAATGAGATTAAATTTAAGAAATTCAATGAACTCCAGCAGAAAAAATTATGGGAAACAGGACATAGCGCCCGCAACTCACGTGCGTCACTCGCTCAAAGATTTGCAGGCGGAGGGCTGCTGTCGAGGCAAAGAGATGTTTCCATCCCAGGAGGTGTTTTTTTATCCACGGTAGAACACCACCATTACTCGAAACATCAATAGCTAATCGAGGATCAAAGGAACAGTGTGTTATTGCAGGGATACAGACACCGGGCCAAGAGGGTTGCGGCTGCCGCTGCTTGTTTGTTTGGTGCTGAGGCTGTGGTGCGGAGTGGGGTGTGTGAGCTGCGTACGTGATGCGGAGTGTGGTGCATGTGGAGCAAGTCGTGTGCGTGTGGAGCAAGTCGTGTTGTACTTCTAAAATGTACGTGAGTCATGTATGTGTAGAGATGATGCACTACATGGGAAATGCTTGACATGTGATACGCGACTTGGAGAAGTGAGGCAATGTAGTACGTGTAAGGGTTAGATCGCAAAATGCGTGGAAGTCTTACGTACAAACGAGATGGGGGGTGCATCAGACCACAGACAAGAGTGCTTGCAACAAGAGCACGCAAAGCAGAGCTTACGATTTCGAGGAACGTGAACTGTAGCTCATATACGTGACGTCTCTTTCTCAGGAGCGACTATGCCTGTGTTGAGGCATGCTGTCGGGTGTGACGGACACGCAGCAGCAACAGTGCTAGTGATCATGGAGTACGGACTTAGAAATGAGGCGTAACCCATATACTACACGTAGAGAATCGTTTGTCGTTATTGCAAAAAATCAATGACGTAACTATCTACCTGCATTCAATAATCAGTTTGACAAAGCGAGGCCAGGCGAATTGCTTCCAATAGTGTTCTTTGAATAACTTAGTATGGTTTACTCTGAATTGACAAAACTCTTCAAGTTTTGTTACTGCTGCTATACGTTGAGCAGGTTGAGTGTTTTTTAATAAAATTGATGCAGAAATTAACAGCAGCATAAAATTGCAGGTAACATGCGAGAGAAAAGTAGAATGCCAAAATTACTGCGTGAATTAAATTGAACTTTTATAATCGTTTGGTTTTAATTGCGAATACTTCTACAAAAGTAGTGGGAGACTGAATTGGTTCCCGTTTCCCTAGATACCTACTGAGCAGCGCATCCGACGAGGTAAGTTACATTCATTGGCATTGAGTGAGTTTTCTCTGTAACAGAAACGTGGCTTTTTGAAATTCATTCGCTACAGCGAATTTTCACGCGAAAACACACAAAATATCGACAAAAAGGAAAATGTGTGCAGGGATGACAAGGCTTGGCTGATTCAACGATTCTACACGGAAGTGTTGTCTATGCACTCGAAAAATTTGAGGTTTAAATACGAATAAAAAGATAAAGAAATTAAAACATCAGGAAACAAAACATCACAACCTGCAAAGTCGATGAGGATGCAAAGGTTTCGTTCCAATGGTTTTAAGCCAAATTTGTAAAATTCATTTGATTACATCATAGAAAGTTCAAGTGGGATAGCATGCACGTTCCTCACAGAAATGGCTGATAACATTTGAGGGCACTAGGAGAAGAACTGCACGCCAGGAATAGGAGTGGCTCGAGACCGAGCTGTACGAGGGCCTGCATCTGCCTGCGGCGAGACTGCGCGGATCTGTTCGTTCCTTGTTTGTTCAAGCTTCAGATCTTCATGGTAAAACATCAGTGGGTGCTTCCTATTGTTGCTCCACTGTATCTACGTAAAAATATGTCCTAAGTTGACAAGCGATAGGATTAGCTTAGGTAGGCTTTTATCTCGAACAAATTGCTTACATTTCAACTCTGGTAACTTCTGTTTGTCTCCAGTTTCTGGTGTGAAGCTCTACAAATGTTGTAGAGCCATTATTTTGCATCATTGCAATCACGTCGTAATGGTGTTTTATAATTTTCCAGCATGAAATGTAATCAAGTGATTTGGACTCAGTGAGTTTCACGACTGTTTTAACAAAAAATTGAAACGAATAATGGTTTAATTATTTTTCTAATTAATCTACCGTGTAAGATTGACAAACATGATTCTTATTCAATGCGTTGTTATATAAACTATTATCAAGCTTTATAAAGGCCACGAGGAAAAGAGCAGATTTGACCCTTGACTCTACTAAAGTATGCGGACATGCAAAAACCATTTCCCCCCGAGAGGGCGGCGTGGCAAGGCTGAGAGCGGCGCGTGCTGAGGGCGGACGAGATGATCAATATAGAGCGACGGTCCATCAAAGGCGGGCTTGTGCGCGTGTAATGATGCTGTGAGTGTGCTGCTCCGTCACATGCACCTCTCAACTCCGCAGTGGTGCACGCGCAGTGTAGATAGTGGACGCGTACGTCACTGTGATGATCTTTTTCCATTATCAGTATTACCTCCATAATAATTAAAAAAATGATCATTTTCCCAGAAATAGAGATTGTTTGCAAAACTTAAAGTGTCAGCGTACGATTGTATCCTACGCACAGACTACGGGTGTCCTTCTTAAACTCCCAACTTTTTTCTTAAAAACTTTCATCAGTAAATCGCAGACGACAGCGAACGTGGTATCGTAAAGGGAGAAACAACCAAAACGCCTGCGTAATATTTCTTAGCAATTAAATGCTCTGCGATTTGTTGCAGGGTCTCCAAATAAGCAACTATTTGTATAGATATTATACAGAGTTACCCAACAATGCTTCTCGTTGCAATTTATCAACTATTAGTATTACACAGACGCTTCGATTGTTTTTTTTACGATTTGGCTTTCGCTATTTTAAAATTGGTACTTGATTTGAATAGTTATTCAATGTGTATAATTAAAACTTTTGTATTTGTAAATGTTTTATTACATATACATATATAAAAGAACAATTTTGTAGTTTTAGACATACTTTGGAAAATAAAAGTCTTAATAACTACGTTGAACAATCATTGAAATCAGCACTCAATTTTAAAGTCTGTCTATAGAATAAAACAATGTACTGTACATATGTACATATGTACTCTCCGATGAAAAACACATTTAGACCTATGGTCTGATAGAACTTACGGCACTCATGCAACAATAAGTGTCGTGACTATGATAAAAAAAGTTCCAAGGAAAGCAACACGGAGCGAACCGCTTAGCCAAGCTTGACCTTGGACCCTCCCCGCACATGTGGAGTCATTAACCATTCCTGAGCTACTTTGTTTGTTTACTCTAGCACGTCTTCAAACGCGTGCCTACAATTTATCATCGCTGAAAATATTGTGTATGTTTGCATTAAGTTTCGTAAAAACTTACTGAATCGTTTGAATGAACTCACTTGAATTTATACAAATAAAATCTTTGAAGGGAATTGAATATTAGTTACAAACATGTTCATGAGAGCTTCAAACGTTTTGAAGACGGTCGTGATCGACAGAGATGAGTCGATAACTGTTTTGATTTGATTTCAATACACAGCAGAAGAAATATATGAAAATGAGGCGATGCAAACTTGTCCTGTTTTCTTGGAAAACTATCCAAGTACGCCACAGTTAGGAATATTACTTTATCAGCTTCAAAATGAAGGCATTTTGAAGACAGCTAGAAATGAGTATTTTTTAATGATTTTTTCACCAGCTTTAGCTCAGATAACTTTGTGTTCTTCCGATTTGAATTAGGGCGCAGTGCAGACAGGCTCTCAAGACGGAAAAGAAAAACGTTAGTAAACTTGGACGTAACCGTGATCGAATAACGTTAAAGTTAATTTTTTTTCTCCTCTGGAAATATTTAGGAACCATGTCAGATTCATAGAACAGAATATTCTTCAAAGAATTCTTTATCTTGGCAAAGCGTCATTTACACGTGCAAGTTTCAGTTTTAAAAGTTGAGATAGTGTTTTACAAAGAATACTCAGGTCAGCAGAGCGTGCATACGTTGTCAACAGCGTCTAGTAGAAAGGACGTGAGCAAGAGATCGGCCAAGATCAACAAACGAGGGAGTAAGCCAAGGACGACTAGACCTCGACTTACCCATGGCTCTTCAAAGTTCAAATCAAATTGTAAAATATACGTTAGTTACCGTATCATATCTCATAAAAAACATAGTCAGAAGTGGAAATGCGTATAATGAAGAAGAAAAATTTGACTAAGTTACTGCATGCCAACGAATGACGTCATCTGACGAAATACTTTAGAGTCGTCAACGACTGAGCGGAGCCTTCATGTCTCTTGCAGTGGTTCATCATCTCACCTGATCTTGACCATCAGTAGAAACTGAGGGCAGTGAGACTCCATTGTGGAGAAAATGCTCCTAGCAAGAGAGAGTGTTTGCAAAGTCTAAAAGCTCACAAAAAGTGCGTCTAATAAACCCATAGAAGCTGCTGAGCCAGGCTGCCTAAAAGCCCTCTCTGGTGCTTATACAAAAGAGAACAAAAGAAGCTCGAGAGAACAGCCAGATAACAACTGAGGACAAAGAGGAACACGGGCACGGACTGATGGCATAAACACAGGGGAAGCTGAACTCGGCTTGCACGGCACTGCTCCGCTCAACTAAATAAACAAACACCAACGACGCTTTTATGCTTAAACAGACGGCCAGTTTGGTGTCTTTTGGCTCAGAAGAAGCCAATGAGACGATTACTTGCTAGTTCTGATCATGAGCCCATGTCAAAGTTTCTGTAGGACACTACTTGACGTGCTGACATGCTATTCCAAACAGATGGTCTGAAAGTCTCAGTCAAGTGACGACCAAAACCCTGTCAAAAAGTAAAAGCCCAGCAGCCCAATATCAAATAATCCGAGAGCAAGACAAATCAAATTCGCAGATCTGAGTGGTACCAACGGCAAAGATTGACGAATTTTAATTCAACGCCACAGGTCCGTTGCGTCATAGTGCTAACAAATAAATGTGAGTGAGGAAGCTACTACAGGCAGCTGCGTCTCCGTTCCCTGCTATCGATTTGTCGCAATGAAGTGGTTCGAGTGAACTCCAAAAGCCGGGGCTTCAATTAGCCTCATGAGAGATGACGCGCACCGCTCCGTACACACACACTCGCACGTGTGCTCCCATGGACATGAATGTGGCTCAGTTTCAAAACTCAGACGCGGGTTATGGATAGGTCCATTTTAAAGGGCTAAACATTTTCTTCCAGCTGTAACACGTCAAAAAATAAAAGTAGATTTTTGATAGTAATACTAAACTTTAAAATACAAATCATAACTGGTGGCTTTTTACCTTTAGTCTCCGCCTGTGAACGAAATTGCACATTTTTTCAAAAAATTCTTCTTGCGTGAGTTTTACGAGCGGCAAGCTGAAGAGGCAAACAGCACGAAGTTGGAGTTGCATGAAGAACCCAAGGTAACCAGGGCTTTTTGGTGACCAAAATTTCACAGTTAGCCTTTTTTAGATTAAATTTATTAATGAAAAGTGTAGTTTAGTTTATTTCATAAAGAAAACAATCTCGCAACTCTGATAGATTTTGTTCGTACAACGGAGGATAATTACTGGGTTTCTGTTTGCATCTGTGTATTTAATAATGAAATTCATTTAAATCTTTGCGTAATTGTTTGGAACTTTGAAAAATACAAACCAGTTTTTTCCACAGGCAAATGATGATATCTCATGACAAAAAAAAGAGAAAATACATTTGATAATTACTATGGAAAACAAACGAAGAAAGAGAGAGTGAAAACACTATCATGGTCTGGAAAACTGTAGTTTTTTAAATATTTTATAAACATCATTTGAGGGCGTACACTTTCACGCAGACGGACGTCTGATAAAATTAGGTAGGCACATAGCCTCTCGGTGTCGCCTCCGTTGCAGTGCGCGCGCGTGCGAGCCCTCGTTTTCCATGAATGTAGAACATCATTTCATCGCAACGAAATGAGGGGGACCCGCTCACACTTGCTAATAGTCTCACTGCCACTCGCCACCTATTTCGTGTGCTGTGTTTAATTTATCTTGGGAAACTTAGGAAAAAGGGGCAGGTATTTCCAGCATCCCAGTTAATCTCATCAAACTTAGCATTTTATTTGCGAAACCTTTAGAACAAAGTGATTTCGTTCAGTGAAACAGCTTTTCACATTACAAATTTTTCAAACTTCAATTTGGTAATTTCTAATGAGGGTGTGTTCTTGTACGAAATTTAATCTCTTGAAATTTCCCAAATCCAGAATACGATATTATTTTAAATTACAAATTCAAAACAGTGATGAAATATTCATGAATGTTACTGAGGTGGCTTTAGTATAACAAGTTTCTTTCGTATAATATCAAGACGTCGAAAATATTACAATGCGCTAGAAATAATACATTATCAGTGTACCTCTACACGTATGTTCTAGTATTAATGACGCGCAAGTTTATAATGGTTTCAATGAAACGTTATTTCCAGCCTTAAGCTTCTATCCTTCATTAAATCTCTTGAGTCTTTTAAAATCTCTTAAGCTTGGTGAACTTAAACTACACTAAGTGGTAAAAGAAATCACGTTGCAAAGAAATTTATTGGTAACCGATAAGACCGCTTTCAGCTCATATTACAGCTTGCATTTTATTTGACAATGATTCGACAAGATTCTGGTTTCTCTGCAACTCTATTTTTGGCCATAATTGAAGCAACCTGTCTCCCAAAGCAGTCAATGATAAAAAAAGGGGCGATGAGTCACGCAAGTTCTTCTCAAGCTTATCCCATAAATTTTCAATGGAGTTTAAATCAGGATATATTGGTGGCTAGTCCATGTGCTCAAATGTTCCCTCCTTCGCAATTATTAACCAATCTTGAACATTTCTAGCTCATTGGATGCGAGCATTGCTTTTCTGAAAAATCCCGTTGCTATCAAGGAAAAAAACTCGATGGAAGGATAAATTGGTCAGAAAGAACATTTAAATAGTCCTGGGAGTTCATTTTGACGACGAAGATTGACAGATCCATGTTCATCCCAGCAACAGATCCATGTTCATGTCTCAAAGCATTACACTACCTCCAGATGTCTGAACAGTTGGGAGGAAGCAAGATGGATCCATGGTTTCATGCGGCTGTAGCTATACCCTAACACATCTATCGTTCTGTGAGAGGGTAAATCTGGACTCGCCTGACCACCCACTTTAAATGATTCCAATCCTCAACAGCCTAATCTTGGTGTTCTGGAGCTAATAGTAAACGTTTCTTGTAATTTGCTGCTGATACTTATGGATTTTTGGTAGGTTTGCATCCCCATAAATTTATTTTCTTCAACTATCAACGCGCAGTCCCTTGAGAAATTGGTTTTAGTCCTTCACCAAATTCGCTAGTTATCATTTGCGTTGATGAACCCCGATTTTTCTTCCCCAATCTAAGAATATTCCAAGAGCGTTTGTCTCTGCCATGGAGAAAATTAAACTTTCACAATTTTCCAGAGATAAACAGGGCACGCCATCTCGCTTTTAGCATGCTATTGTTTTGCTGTATCGTTCCGAGATTTATATCGGTTACTGAACAGATAGATGTCCCGAATTTATTTTTGCGTTCATGAAACTAAACGATGCGTCCATTATCAAATGGTGAAAGTGGTTTTCCACAGGTTTTTATTTCTCCGATGTAAACCAAAACTTTGAATTTTATAATCATTCAAAACAGAACTTTGCCATCAATAGACACTTCTAGAATGTTGCCAAGTACTGTTTTTTCAGAAACAAATAAACTCTAGAATAAAATAATGCGAAACATATTGAGTTGGTAAAAAATAAGTGCGCGACTTTTTTCTTGCCACTTAGTGTATTTTTCCTGTACTTCTGATGATCAGAATGTTTGCTTTAAATCAAGTACAATAATATACTAGGTAGATATCATGAAATTAAATATAAGACACATGAGCAGGTGTGAAGAATTTTAGATCGATTTGAAAGTTTGGTACTTCGAGCTATATCATTCAGTCCTTATGTATGGAGATATGCCAACACTCTCCTTCAATCACGTTTTCATTAGTAAATCTCAAAGTTCAGTGAGGCTTTTCGCTGGATTCCTCAGAGTCCTGATTCTGGCTTCTAAGCAAAATAATCACTCAAATTTTTTTCAGTCAACTTCGGATGAGATTTCCATCTGGTTTCTAACTTTACAAACTCTACATTTAGTGCCATGTTTCCTATCACAAATGTAACAACAAGTTTTTCTCAAATAGTCTGTTCGCTGATAATAATACGAGTTTGGAGAATCGGTGACGTCCAAATATTAAGAATTTGTAGACATTTCAAAAATGTAGTAGCATGATATTAATAAGTAGAGATGAATGAAAACATCGCTTAAATGAAAGTCAGTTGACATTCATGAATGTTTGAATTGAAGAAACAAACCTAAATGTGTTGCATATACCAGAGTTACTAACTCTCATTTAAATAGTGCGGCCCGAACGCCACCATACTCTCCGAATCATCATGAAGAAAAAACCGCTAGAATATTTACTTTGACTTTTAATTCCATAAAATGTAAGAGAGAGGAACAAAAGGTTAACGATGATTACATAATTGTAACACGCTTGGGCTCCTGATTGGCACTCAGTATGAGAGAGCCTGATTGTTCCGAGAAGTTTTACGCATTCGATAACGACTTTTAATATTTTGGTGTTAAAAATCTACGCCGGCATGCGCAATTAAAAAATAATTTTTTGGTGCTAATGAAATATTTAAGATGTTAATGAATTCAAAGCGTTGGTGTCAATATTAATAATTACGAACATGTACCAATAAACTTTTAATAGATTTCTTATCTTTAAAGGTCTGGATGCTGCAATACACGTTACGTTGCCAACGGTTCTTTCGCTGCAATACTTCGTCAAGAGCAGCTACTGCAACACACGCTGTGCACACTCACACGCTGCAACACCCGGTCAACAGCACCCACTACAACACGCGGGCAGAGCGGGCGTTGCAGCGGCCACTGCAACACACGCAGTGCCTACCGCCAGTCCACACCCTCGTTGTGTTCGCAGCCATCGCCCTCCAGTGAAACCTGACGCCAGCTAATTCATGATTGATTAATAAGGCGTTACACCGCCACCTTTCAATGGCCCACAAAGGCGAGAGGGCTGGCATGTATCAAAACGCCAATGATGTTGTCATAACATCAACAAAGCCTTTTGTGAAGCTTGTTACTCCACTCTTTAGAGGGAGGGGCGAGAGAGAGACCTGATGCAGTGGCTAGTAGGAGATATTCCAAAGACAGAAGACTTTTTTTTCAAGTTAAAAATGAATTTAAAAGATATTCAATGCACTGCATTGGACAAAAATGAGTACATGGACACTGTACGTTCTTGCGCTAAGAATTACAGCAAACGTAAAGAGTATTATTTGCTTACTGTTACTGTTCAAGGTTACTGTTTAATGGACAATAATATGAAAGATTTTCAGGTTATGATCTGTTCGATTTCTTTCTCTTGTGCTTCGAATTACGTGACATATAGTAACTGACGTCACTACAGGTGTAGTCAGTTGAATGCTGCAGGCAAGACAGTTGATGACCAGGCACCAATGTGGCAGAATAAAGAACAAAATTGAAGTATGTGATCACATCCGTGTGAATGAAATTCAACCAAAAGCAAGGTTATGGAGGAATAAAGGCAATTTTGTAATCGATTGGCAGCAAAACTAATGCTTGAAGCAAATTGCTGATGAGTTAAACCTTGGCTTGCTCTCCTTCACTAAACCTGCATAAGCTAGGATGCTGTTCACTTGTTTATTGAACAATCACATGGTTTCATAGCGACTCAACCCAGTTAATAAATTCTGATGTACTGTCAGGTTACTATACCTTGCGGGTTAGATTTTGCCCCGAACATAAAACACATTAATACACTCAGTTTGAAGTACTCGTGAAAACTCAGCTAATAATTTATTTCTCAGACCGCACTTTTGCTGCAACACTCCTGAACACTCTCTATAGTTTGATTTTAGCCTTAAAACTTGATGAATTTTTTAAGAAACATCGCGGCGTTGCAGGAACCAAAAAATTCTCCAGTCGAAGCGGACGTAAAATTTTAGGATATGCACAGAGGCATGAAGAGGTAGGATCGAAGCAACACAAAGCACAAGAGAAGGAAGCTTATTTAAAAAAGTTACTAAATGTCCATATCTGTTTGGCTGCTTTTCTATTGCCATTGGCATCCACGTTGCAGAGATAGGCTCTAAAACATTCTCACAGAACTGGATCACGGTTCGCCCCTTTTGTGTCTCTTGACAATCATGGCACTCGTGAATGCAAAATATCATTGACGGCGATTGTAAGAGTACAGCTGGAAATGTGCAACTCCCGAGAGCACAAACAACTTTAAATACCGAGTTATGAAATAGGAAACCTTGCCTAGCATAGCAAAAGAGAATATGCAATGGATTCGGGAGTTAGACATTCGATTGAGCATTAAGGTATTCAAGCTCTGTCAATCATTCCAGTGACGTAAGCCTAGCACTCGACGAGGCGTGCCTACAAACCGAATAGCTCAAAATCATAGCTGCTCTGATTATTTTTTTAACAGGCAATTCTGCGTTGACTGTCCGAAGTGTATTGCAGGAATTTACTGGCGTAAACAACAGACAATATTAGGTGAAGCAGGTCGTCTCACGTTAGGAGTGTGCTTTATATCTGAGTTTTGTTGTGAATTGCTTGCTAACTTGCAGTAAGATTTATAAATTGAATGCTATTTCACAAAGTTATTTCACTCATCAAGTGTTCAACCAAGCCTCCAGTGTAAACGAATTGTACTGTTTAACATTTCAGGACAACATTTAAACAATATAAAGAAAATCAAACAACGATGTTTAGAACTAGCTCACCGTGATCGCTTCGAGCATACTCTATTATCACGAACGTATCAAGTCAAAAATTCAATTTGACGGCGAACTTCAGCGATGGCCAGCTCTTGCTACCTGCGCCACACGAGTGCGTCCCACTCCTTAGCACGTTGAGCGTCGCCGTCTGTGTTCAGATGAATATATAAAAAACGAACGACATTGTAGGACCAACTATGTCATTGCGAGACCTCGTTTCTTTTTAAAACTCTAATAGAATAATTTTGAATTATCCATGCATCACTATTAAATTTGCACACCGAAATTCCCATAGTTTTCAGAAGCCTCTTATATTCACGGGCTGTTCTCAGGGTATGAATTGCTACATCGACACGAGTCTAGAACGACATGCTGAACAATGGAAAGTTTCATCACTCTGGATCCGAAAAGATGCTTGCCATCCGAATACATATATAGAACCGAGGCAGGTGCTTCACTGCATATACTCATCGCTCTCTATAATGAAGTTTGCTTTTTAAGTAAATTTAGCAAGAATAACCGTACTTATCGAGACGCTTCATTCTTGTGACACTCTCGCGCTGCTTGCGTCTCTCTCACGCTAGTCGTTTCTCGCTCTCTTGCTGTTTGTCTATTTCACGCAACTTCCAGCAAATATTTACTGGTGAAGATTTTCAACTCAGTATTGAAACGTTCCATGTAAGAAAAAAGAAAGAAGAAACGTTTTCTATGACGTAGAGTGATATGAGCATATTGAACTGGACAAAATAAATGCGCCGTCAAATTATCACATTAATTATTATGTATACTGTGCCATTAACTACCGGCTAGCTAAAAAAATATTTTGGAATCGAACAGAGGAAGTGAAGTATGAGTGGAAATTTATTCAGTGGCAGGCACATACGACTGTACGACTGTAATAATTTTGATAATATTTGTCAACTTGACACTGAAAAAAATTGGGTTCAGACTTTAAGCACTGATTACCATACAGAAAATAAATTGTATCTTTTTATGTTACTCTATATATTATAAGCAGAAATGTTGAGCCTGCTGAATGAAAGGACGCTCAAAAAATATTTCAAATCGAATTAACATTTATCCGAAAATAGATGAAATATCTTGTACCATCACTGAGCTGAACAGCAATTTTGATGTTCTTAG
>JACJUY010000648.1:196931-207313 GCA_014220935.1 Platorchestia sp. MABIK | reverse complement strand
TTCAACTATTCAGTTAATTATTGCAACGACAATGTGGAGCTGAATGTAAGTGCAACCAAGTTAACGCTAATTGATGCAACCGATTGCAACCGATTAACTGCAACCGATTAACAGCTTGTAAATAGAATTGACAGGAGCAATAATATTGTATTACTTAGAGTAAAATAATGTAGGATTTGGAAGACTACAAAATAGCGGTTCTATTATTATGCAGTAAAATAGCCACATTTGTTAAGAACTGCTGAAGATTCAAGACCAATGCTTCAAGTTTTCAACAATGTGCGTGAATTTAGCGTGAACTACACAAAAATGTTTTTTTTAAAGAAATTTGCCTCAAATTGAATGGTAGGAAGGCTTTTGAGAGCGTTGAAAGGCTAACAACGTAATGATCACACAGCTAAATCCAACCTTATTGATCAATCTTTGATCCTAACTGGGGTAACTGTAAGCTCCGTGCACTGTGCTGCTGTAATTGAGCTTTAATTTTGATACTATCGGTTAGTACCAACCAGTTGTGCGGTAAAAAAATAAAAAGGGTTAAAAGAACATATAATTAAGCATTATTTAATTGAACATCAACATTTACATCTGATATTGTCTGCAAATGTACAAAACCGTTGGAAAAATTATTTCTTCAGGTATTGAAGAATTCATTTTGTTACTGTATTTTTGTCGTGTAAACAAAAAGATGAAGCGCAGCCACACATGAATAATTTTGTCAATCAGACAAAAAAAGCGCCAACTCTCGGAATTTCCGTATTTATTTTTTAATAGATTTGGGTTCTCTTAGATGCAAGACACCCTCGAAACTTTCAGCTGCTGTTCTGTTGTGGTGGTAGGAGGTGATATACACGCAATTAAAAATTCCACCATCGTACAATTCCATAAAATAAGCTTTCCTGAAAAATCGCATAAAATGAATTTTGCGCTTTTTTTGCCCAATCGATATAATTGATGATACACTTCCGTCTGTGTATGACAGAAGAAGTAAAACTTTCCACAAATTTATAGTTTCTTGTATAATCGAAACAACGCAGCATTCAGTGTCTCTTTGAGAAGGTGTTCGTTGTAGATTTGGTCAAATGTTAGGCTCGAATCAAATAAAAATGCGTAGAACATAACTTCTAATCCCAACTAAACCGATATTGTTGATTTCAAAAAGGTAATTTGTTGTTCGAAATTGCTCAAAATGCAAATTCATGAGCATTTCAAGATCTCATTTTGACCAGCACTTCTCCACTAACGTTGCAAAAAAGTATATAGGTAGAAATTAGGAAAAGAGAGAGTGTATCTTCTGACCAGCAACGCAGTATTCTTACCTCTAACAGACCTGCCCATACGAACTCCGTACTCCGACATCTCCGTACTCTCCTCTATTTCCGTCACCTACGTCAGGATGTGAAGGATTATTAATCTACAGCGTTACACATTCTTTATCCGTTTGAAAAGATTTTTTCAATTCTTGATGACTTTCAAAGCCCATCTTAGCCAATTTAGAGCCGATTATTAAGCCGCCGTTTCTCTTGCGAAAATTGTATATTTCTTTAATTTTCGTTATTTTCACCCAAAGAAAAAACCCTCACTGTTTTGCTGCGTTTTACTTGTACCTGAATCACCATTTACACATATGGACTCACCCTATACATAGTGTGCAATAGCCACACTCCTGGCTGTACAGGACAACATAAGTCTACTTGGCGATGCAGGCTCACTAATTGCACCTATGCAGACGTCTTTCAAGTCCTAAAACAACATTTGTATTTCCACAAAACAGTGCTGATACATCACGTAAAATACTATTGAATAATTATAACATCCTTAACTCAGAGAACAATGCGATTCAATCCACCAGCCAGAAGCGAAGCGTTCAATAACATGAGTGAGCGTGAGCAAGTTTGCTCACGCTCATCAGCTGCACTCATTGTGTGAACGCAGGTGACGGGGTACAAAACCTCGCTATGAGGCACAAATAGCGATTTTTACGCAACAAGTGTTCGTTTTAACCACACAACTTACATTGAAACATGCAATACGCAGCAACTGCGCACAATACCGGCACTCGAGGCGACGCAGTTCGCAGATCTTCGAGGAAATTGCGCTTCAAGTTTTGCGGCTTCTCTCAGCCCCGTTGCTTGCCATCCACTCAAAATGATTAAACCATGATTTGCTATCAGAACTTGCAAAACCGGAGGGAAGGTGGGAGCTACAGAGGGGGGCTTGGGGAAACTTTGAGTCTTCATTGAACAACATCTTTCGCTCAAAAATTGATTGCGTTTTGTACTGTTGGATGTTAGATCTCATTGTAATAACACTCGGATTAATTGATTGCTTAAGGATATTGGTGTTTGTGCGCTGCGAGTTACTGCTATTAATTGATTGCTTCATGTGGTCGATCTACGATGTGAAGTCCGTTACTGCTATTTATTGATGACCCTGTGATGTTGATCTTATTTGTGTTTGAGTAGTCTGTTACTCCTAGTAATTCGCTACTTTACGATGTTGATTTTACTGTGAAGCGTGTTACTCTTACTAACTGCTTGCCCTGGGATGTTTTGGTCTGTATGGAATAGTTTGTTGCTCCCATTATTTGGTGACCCTAAGGTTTTGGCCATTGTTGTGCACTATTAGTCTCCATTAGCTCTCATTAATTGATTACTGCAGTAAATCTATTGAAATTATTCACAAGTGCAGTGAGATTCACTACATGTATAGCTGCTCATTTAATGATCACTCTCGGTCTCGGGTGTCTACCGTATTTAACACTTCAGCTGCAACGTAAGGCGTCGGTGGTCACTAAGGGGATCGTCATACCGTAGCGTGCATATCAACCAGTAGTCACAAACTCACTTTTCACAAACACTTGATCAAAGTTGAATGCAGGTAAAATCTAGTTAAGGTTACTACTTTCAAAATTTCTTGCAATAATTAAATTTAAACTTGAGTTTAATAATGAATTTCAGTGTAATCCCGGGCTGTCAACGTGTTAACAGAATAACTGATTGCGACAGCTTGCTAGCTTGTCATTGCATGCCACTCTGTAAAGTAGCAAGTATCATGGTTTGAAATTAGTCAAAGTTGTTAATCAATAATCCTTTTCTAAATAATAATATTACATAACAATACACGTGGGACACAACTCGATTACTCAGATCAGCTACAGGAAATATGGTGCCTCAGCTCATGCAGGCTTCAGTCATTGCCGTCGAACTTTATTTTTCATTTGGTGTCCATAAAATGTATTCAAAACTTACGTGAAAAGTTCAAAAGAAGATGGCAAGTAAAACCTCTTTCAGCCGCGTTAATGCATAGGTCATCATAAAAAGATACTTCATCAATTCCTGATGTTTCGAGTTTAAATAACAGGTCTCACGATTTCCAAAATTTGCAAAACAAATTTTTAACAACCAGTTTGGAGCGGGTGGCCCAGCAACACAAATTGCCAGCAATAACCTCCAGCTCTCTCGTGTTAACTTTAATACGCAAGCGCTTTCCGACATTTCTTGCAAAACACATTCCGAGGCCATCTTACCTCGGTGAGGGTCGCCTCAATTCCTCGATATATCCCGAATTAAATGTGATTATCGCCTACGTTTGAAACCACTTAAGAATATCTCCAGGTTTAATGCCTGCGTTTATACGCAGCTGGGTGCACTGTCGGCTTGAGCTGGCCTGAACAGCAGTGCGTACGAAGGCGTGGAACAATCGCGTTACAAGTAAGTGAGCGTTAAAAGTACGTGTGCAGCAATAGGTGAGTCGAAATGTGCAGAAGTGAGAGTAGCCAAAAACGGGCGCGCAGAAACGTGAGTGTAAAAATGAGTGCGTTAGAACATATGTGCTGAAATGAAATTGCAATAATGCGTTTGCAAAGGTTGTGCCTAGAGATAGCCGTGCAGAAGTCCGTATAACGAGGGGCGTGACGGAGACTGGCTGCTCTGACACGTATGACGCCCTCTCGTGAAAAGTCCGTTACATCGAAAATTTTTCACGTTGAAATGTGCGGACACGGTAAACTGAGTGAAGGTGCTGGGACAATTGGGATGAGGAAATCACGTTGAAACACTTGCGGTGAGGCAATCATACCGAGGCAATTGTAGTAAGAAAATCATGCTGAGGTAATCTTGCCGAGACAATCGTGCTGAGGCACTCGTGCGGAGGCATTTGTGCTCAGACA
The DNA here is from genome assembly GCA_014220935.1 of Platorchestia sp. MABIK. Lineage (NCBI taxonomy): Eukaryota > Metazoa > Arthropoda > Malacostraca > Amphipoda > Talitridae > Platorchestia > Platorchestia sp. MABIK. The sequence continues at coordinate 203,142 of JACJUY010000648.1, read as the reverse complement.
CTTGCCCTAAGGCTTTTCGTGCTGTCATCATGCCTAGGCAATCAAACTGAAACAATCAGGCAGAGTTTCTCTTGCCTAGACAATTGTGCCGAGGCAACGTGTTGAGGCAATCGTGCTGAGGCAATTATACTGAGGCAATCGTGCCGAGTCAAGTTGGTAGAGCGATATGCTTTTCATGGTCGTGACTGAAGCGGTCACGATGAAGCATCTCGCTCACACCACACGCCTTCACTTCGTCATTTCCCAGTTGCTCCTCCGAAGGTTACTTCACAATTCACATCTCCTCCTCTAGCTCTCTCTCGTTCGTTCTCGTTTTCGCTTTTACATTTTCTTTCTTTACAATTCCTTCACAGCTCTTCCGTCTAGCTGTTTTAATCTTTGATTTTAACATGCTTTCGATTATTTCTCTTGAAAAGACTCTGAGCCTTCGCCTAGTTCCTCCGCCTTCTTCTCTGACTATCATCTAAAAATCATCCTTTGTCTTTCTCTTGAATAACTTTCTGTGAGAAACCCCGGGCCAACAGCAAAACTTGCCTTCACAGGCCTCGTTTTTGATCAAAAACGTGCATTGTTGGACGCAATCGCCCTCTCAACATCGAGTTTTCAGGGAAATGCTTACATGACAAGGGATCGAACTCTCTTCATAAGCTGAAGCTGAATGACCACTGTACTTATCCCCACTCTTTGGCAGCAAAGGTTGTTTGAACAATCTTGTATTGATCAAGACAACTCAGCACAGCCTCAACTACGAACCATCTAAAATTCAATACCCACTCTTGACAAGTTAGTCGAGATGTGATAATGCCGCTGATCAACCAGTAGTCACAACTCAATTTTTATAAATGCTTAATCGAAGCTAAATAAAGGCACGACAAAGTTAATATTTACTATTTCAAAACTACTCTCTTCAATTGACTTTAAATTTGAGTTGAATACTGAACTTCAGTTTAACCCTTTGTCATCAACGGGTTAAGCATCTACTCTAGCTAAGATGTAAACGCTGAGCAATGTGTGTAAATCTTTTATACTACAGAAATGTTTTAGCTATCAGGGAAATAACCATTCATTTCCCTTCTAATCAGAACTAATCGCCTCCCGTCACCAAGCAGACGTCAGATTTATTACACAATTTCCAGTCACATTTCACTGCTGCTCTGCACGGTCATGCTACATGATCCCTTTGCACGCCGATCTTTGAGCTCCCATTTTGTGCGGCGCTTCACACAAGTGCGCGCACGAGCAGCGCTAGGTCCTCATAAGCTGAGCCTGTCATAAACTTGCGTTTCCGCAGCCCTAAACTATGCGCAATTAGGCTGCATTCTCCAGAGCGCGCGCAAGAGCTTCGAATTCCAACCTTGAGCCCAATGGAGGCCGCCAGGCGCTGGCACGCCAAAGCTGCGCCAATACTTCGCACAAAGCTAATTTTTAAGCCACCTTTTCTGCCCAGTTGGTCTGAGCGCAGATGTTCCGTCGGCGAACTTGACCTCATCGTTTCTGTTTTAACGACGTTCGTTCGAAACTGATACGAACTTCAAAGAAAAGGGCGTCAATTTTTCAACTTACCAAAGAATCGTGCCAGCATTGTCTTACCTCATTATCATGTTAAACTGACGAAGAATGCTTTTATCTATTTCGAACTTTCATCAGAAGTTAGAAAGCCATGGTCTGGCTTGTGTTAGAGGATCGTAACATCTTGATTCGATTTGTTCTGGCGGATCGAAACAAATCTTGAAAAAACTAGATTTTATCATCTATAGTTCAAAATTCTTTCTAGTTATAAGAAGATTGAGTGTCTGGAAAACTGAATTTTTTTTTTCAAACACACATAACTCCTAATTATGGTATTCGCATCGTAAAGAATTACACAACGCTTACAAAACTTATATACACCGTCATTTACTGTAGACTGCATATTTAATGAAAAACCTGTTTTAAAATTTACACAGATAAGGAAAATTATGAAAAAGATAAATTTACTACAATCTAAAATTTCCAGTCATAGCTTCTTATTAAAATAATTTTTGTGTACCTTGGGACAACGGTAAGTTTGTCTTTGTATTCCTGCAGCTCCAGTTGCTTTAATTACTCGCTGAACTCGCAAGCATTATAATTATGGACGAGCATTTAGCGCAATTCGAGAACAATAATTATTTGGTCGCTTCGTTAGAATCGAGGCGGTAAATCTCTTTGGGCAAAATTAATATCGAATTCCAATTGAAATTTAGGCTAAGCGGTCGAGAGAGCGCAATTCGCTGTGGTGCCTATCCGTCAGAACTTTTAACGCAGTGGTGAAAACAGTAATGAACCTGGATATTTTACTGTTCCCTCCTGTGTTGGGCTCTCCTTAAAGAGACATAGGAAGGGAATATGTTGAGGTAAGCCAGACTTGCCTATCCCATGCTAAGGGGACCGGCGCGCTCAACAGGATACTGTTTAGCTACCGCCAGGATTTCTATTTTTCATTTTAATTTACCTTTTTTGAGTATTCTTGCTTTCTTTGTATTATGTCCTATATAATTTTTACTTTTTATTCATAATTTGCTGTTCCTATGCGCAAGGTATGCAGCCCGGGTTCACACCTCGTGCATAGATTCTCTTCTTCTGCGGTCCTCACTAAATGGTCCCTTAGCTTCGTTCTCCTGAGATCGCCTGTGCTGTGGCTAAGAATACTTAAGCTAACTAATGTAATAAAACCACTGATAAATAATAATTCCATGCAATATTGCAACAACTCCCTGACAATATGGTGTCGTCATAAATGATCGTGCCCTGTAGACCTAGCGGAATAGAGAATTTGAAAATCTTAAACACAAATTCAACAGCACCTGGCCTCGCAATTTGCATTTCTTCTCGCATGGGGAAGGAGAGCCATTCACATCACAACGTGACAAGGTTAAACTAATCAGAGTGGAGAACTCTGCCGCTCGGTGTGAGTCGGATCCTTGGCACAGAAAAAGAAGGCACATTGGGAAGCGTGTGTTTCAGCTCGTGCTAGTGCTAAAGATGAAGAGGACAGTACCAAAGTGTACCACATTCTACTCTCAGTTTTTCCCAATTTGTGTCGTATCATTTGTATTCAATCACTCATTTCATTATACTTGTATTCAATCACTATTTGTTCTGAATCATTGAGATTCAATGAATATACTCAACATGATTGGAAAATGACGGAGCATGCAAATTGCGTTNCATGAAATGCCATCTGCTTAATTAATAACCACATGTGACTATCATCTGATTTTCTATTTTATCGGAGCGCAAATTGAACAATATCCTCCCGCTTAGTACAGTGTGCCAGTTAAATTTATTTTAGTGCTTGAAGGAGAAAGTTCCTCATTCGTTGAGAAGATATTCGAGGGATTATGAGAAGCTAGTACGAAAATTGAAAACACTATATCACAGCAAATTTTTTCAGCTCGACGGCTGACGGCTGGAACAGGCGAGAGTTATCGAAGATATCGTGTCGCATGGCTGAGATTATGTCGGATTGATGTCCGATTTGATAAAATGAGCTATGTGAATGTGTGCAATAAAATTCCATCATTCTGATATGTATTGAGAAAAGGAGTTTTTCTAGTTCTAATTTTAATGTTTCATTTGAAAAAAAGGATGGAAACACCCCAACTTTCTAATGAATTTAACTACTTTTTATGGCAACCTGACAGTGTTACGATAGCAGGTCTATCATTACATTTTAAATCATGTCTGAAGTATCAGAAATTTCCTTTTGCAGCAGAAATTTATAAAAGAATAGTTAGTACATCTATTCTGCAAAATAAACTCAAAATTACACGACAGAGAATGAAAAAATTTTGTTTCCCACAACATGAGAAGAATTACACAAATTTCATCCAAGATTCGGTTTCAATTGAGTAATAAAATAAAAAAATTTACCTCACTTTATCACTTCATTCGTTCATGCACAACAACTCCTTGACATCAACGCGCAGAAAATGTAAATTCTTTTTTGAAGTATGAGTCGAAAGTAAGTCAAAATTAACGAACTGATACCGTAACAATAAACTTTTGAGCTCTTTTGTTCTCGTAATCGCTCACCCGCTGCCCGATTAAGATCATAAGATCAGGGCCTGACCTCCTATTGATGATCTTATTCTGCCCTCCCCATTCCTCCGTCCTTGTCCCTCGAGCAGCACCGGCAAGATCTGAAGGGACGAGGCAGCTGTCACTCATGGCTATTACACTCAGGAAATTTGGTTAATCCTTTCACCATCACAAGATCACGGTTAGGTCTGTTTTTTAATGTTTGGAGAAAAGTAAAATCGCTCAGTCTGCTTCCTCGGGCCATTCTAGGAAATTAAGGAAATAGTGAATGAGGCACGTACAACTATAATTCACAAGAACACGCGCTAAAAAACGGGCTAATGAAACTCCACGAAAGTACCATGAGCTAGTGAAACAATGTTTGTTTATCGATCTTTTTTAACATCAAATCAGTTTCGCTGAACTTAGTGAGATACAAGGGGACTGAGGTTGGTGCCCTGAATATTCGTCAGGCATCTCTCTCCACTGATAGACAAAATTGATGGTACTTTAAATTTAGAAACTATTCCGTTATAAATGCAACAGTAGCCATGAATAACAGCGTGTAGGTGTGTGGAAAGTGTACTCACAAACACAACGTTGGAGCATGTGTTTGAGTTATCGTACGACTGTGTATCACCGAGTATGCAGGAGACACTCAATTCGAAGCTGGCCTGTGACTTTAATTCACGTACTTCGCGCGATTTTCTGTGACAATTTATATGATGGGAAGAACTGCACGAGAGGCCCATAGCGCTATAACTCAAGCGATACCTTCGTTATGCCCTGCTCTGATAAACTGATATTGCGTTTCTGCTGTATAGTGCAAGGCAGTAGGAATACAAAACTGGCAGGATGACCAAGAGCCTATCCATTAAATCAAGTAAAAAAATAGAATACCTCGCTTCTTTGATTTAAGAGTTTTTTCTTGTTGTGCGTCAAATCGGCTTGTGATTGTTCGACATCCGGTATTCTCCGCTCAGCCGGACTTGCAGGGTCATAATCAATTCACTTTCCACACATGACCATACATGTCACAGTTAGTGCTAACAAACGCTCACACTATGTGTGTTAATTAACGGCTGAAAAGCAAAACTCAATTGTAGTCATGTTTTTATCTGATTACGAAATTTTGCATCTTTTTTCATTCAAAATCAATGCATTCTTTCATTTACGTTGTGCATATTTGATGTGTCCTGCACGCACCACGCATCCGTTCTCCTGCACAAGGACACACTGACGCTCGAATACTGCCTGCACTGAGCACAGAGCAAGTTCATATTTTGTGCTCGGCTGAGATATTGAGAGATGGCAAGGAAATTGAAGCAATTTATTGACTATGTACATTTTGTGCGGTATGCACTAGTGCGTGTGACTGTACATAGTCAAAACATGTGTAATTGTTCCGTTTGTACAGTGTGCACTCGTACGCGATCGCAATCAAGGATTTACGTTAGTTCTCTTCATAGTTAAAACCAGTGCTCGCTGACAGAAAGTATTCTGCAAAAAAATAGGCGAAATGAATAATTCCTCAACTTGAACATAAGTGCTGAACCTGCACACTCCCACAGCCTGGCACTCACCGACACTCAAGTGCGAAGGATCGAGCTGACTTTAACAAGTCGACTACTGAGTCAGCATCTTCGTTCAATCGGTCCGTCGAGGCAGCGACAAAGTCGAATTCTCAATATTTCTTTGCATGAGAAATCGTAGTCTCATAATTTTTCGACATTTTTCAGCTAGAAGCTTTATTTTCTTTTAAATCTCCCGACGTCAAAAAACAATTTAGCCTGATAAATCACAACTCTTTCTTTTGGACATGCTCATCATGATTGAATAAAAAATTATATTTAAATTTTACCTTGTACTGTCTCAAATGACCGCTAAGTTTTTTTGCTACTGTAAGCGGGAATTTTAAAATTGATTTACGGCACTTGAATTCCAGGCATTGTTTAATTTTCTTATTTGTACGTAAGCTTCCGAGGAAAAACAGCCTGTGTTTTCAGAAATAAATTGTAAAACGATATCCTCATCCAAGGTAAATAAATATCCTGGTATTTATAAATATGTGCCTGCAGTAAAATAATGCCGCAGGCGTCACGAAAAAAACATCACTATGCGACAGTTATTGTTGTCACCAGACAGACATTATCGCCACGAGACATCGATG
>JACJUY010000648.1:184266-196759 GCA_014220935.1 Platorchestia sp. MABIK | reverse complement strand
GCTCGATGTGTGATCCAGTTCAAAACAAACGCGTCAAAACTCCCTTATTTTCGCATTAAACACAACGCGTTTGGCGGCGCGGACAACAGTCCTATTGTACGCTACAGACGAGAAAGAACGCATATTTTAAAACAAATTATACCTCAGCTTCCCTGCAATTTAAGCGCGTGTGTGTCGTGCGTAGCGGTGATTTGTGCGAGATGCGTGTGTAGAAGCTAGCCCCATCAATGAGAAGCATAGAATATTACTCTCAGTGACGCACGTGCCATCGATTTCTCCCATGAAAATGTTGAGAGAAAAAAGACCGTAACGCTTTTGTTCCAGTGCAGCGCACAATTTGCCTGCATTATTTAGGTGGATTACCATGCCACTAAGTGGAGCTATTTGTTAATCATAGCCCAGTCCCCGTGATTTGGTTTCTGCCGCTGCTGTGAATGTTGTTATGATTCATTATAAATTTATTAAAATAGCCACCGTCAGAACGGTGCGCAGATCAATCAAGTTTGATTAACGCTGAAAATATCGGCTGTGTCGGTGTGCGTTCAAATGATTTTGTACGTATGGTGGACAAGGTTAATTTTTTCACGGTAAATTGGAAAAGAATCGATTTCGACTTGTCACGAACGTAATCTAAACACAGTTGATTCACACGACAAAAGGGAAAAATTTCTGTTTGAGAAAAATTCCCTCTTATATTATTTAATAAGTATCATAATGAAGAAAGCGTGTGAATTTGAAACTGTCACTCAATTTAGGCTGTTGTTGAAGCTCAAACCGTCATCCAATACAGCATTTTTGAGTTTATCTAAAATTGATTCGAATTCTATGGTAATTTTAGCGGTAGTTAGTCGGACGTCATGTATGCATTTGTCTTTACTTGCCTTTCCCACGGAGTATTTGTCAGGCTGGAAACGAACATCGCTTTGGCTTGCACAATTATGTGCAATTTTAAATCATTGATTCGTTAGTTGAATTATTCCACAGATGCTACAGGCAAAACTTAGAGGTAGCACAAGTAACATTCTTGGTTAGTCCCGCAAATTTCAATAAAATTACAATCAATCACAAAGAGTATTTTCAGCACCGTCATCATGACAGGCCCTCTCACAAATATTTTTGCGAAAGTCAGCAAAGGCTCTACCTCATTTAAAAGCAGTCGAAGTGGTCAAACTACGTTTCAATGTTCAATTAAAGAATGATGAAAGAAGGTCAGACTATAAACACTTCCTTACCAATTTCTTTACGTGAATGATAAATCTACTGAAAATTTCCTCAGGATTTACTGTCCGTACACTCATAAGCGGCTGCTAGTTTTTCATGATGTTAAGGCATGGAAACATTCAATCTCACTTCGAAAAATTGGAGCTTGTTCACGCAGAAGTTTGAAATGTCACCTCTTCTTCGGTTCTCTCAGTAAATGAGAGAACCTATATCAGTCTAAGTGACTGATCATTCTTGCTTTAACCTTGTTAGCCTCTCATCAACGCACTGCTTTTTATAAATTCCCGTTTTCACCATAATTATTACAGCATTTCATCTGTACTTTTCGCATCAGCTGTAGACAAAACTAATGCATCTGATCTCAATAGTCACTGAATTGGTCACTAGTTGGTTAAGGTCAGTCACCAAGTCTGTCCATAAATCTAAAAGAAGAAGAAAATAACGCTTCACTATGTCTCTAAGTCACGCTTGAAACACATAATATCGTTATACCTTCGAATTCTTTGTTTGAAAGTTTTATTGGGTTAAATTCAAGGACGTGGTCTCATTTAACTTTGAAATTTAAAATCTGATGAAATGATGTCATGCAATACTTTTCATTCGTTTCGCTGCGGCTGGCTCAGGGGGGATATTAATTCATAGCCCACCCACGAAATCAATTTAACACTCTCACTGAAGGGGCTAACTAACTAAGCCTAATCTAATTTTAACTCGCTTTAATCACATTGCAAACGCTACTTTAATCATGCCTGTCACACCCCAAGTGCTGCCGCAATACGCCCGGCCCACTTCCTCCGCGGCACTCATACCAATTTTGCTTCTGCTGCTAAACTCCTTATTTTCGCAGCGTGTGAAGACCATGCGTCCGTTGTAATCTGTCTTATTGAGCACGACGCAAAATTTCCATGACACTCCATTGAGTTTCCGATGGTTTCCTCGACAATTGAGTGTTACAGGGACTCTGAAAGGCACTTTCTTCGCCGAAATTGCGTTTGAATGTTCCGTGCGCTTGCATGGAGCCGTAAAATGGAATTCCGCCGGCGACGCAGTCGTTGAGCTTCTGGAGAAGATCATCGTAACACCGCTCCTAAGACCTGGGCTCTCACAGTTCTCGACAATATCAGCTGCGAAATCTATGCCCATTGAAATCATCCGGCGTTGAGAGCGAGAAAACGTTCATGCAAGTATCACACATGGAGGATCAAATCCTTGAGTGTGACTGGAATAATTGAGTATGCTGAAATTTTTCAATTGTTCGGCCACTGTTATCTGTGGATTCAAACAACATTCGATGATGTGAAATGCGAGATCGTGCAGCGCACGTGGGATGAAGAGAAAGCCTAATGTCTTGAAAAAATTTACGCGAGAGAATGTGAAACAAAATCAATGTTATCATGCGAGTTTATAAAAGAGCTAAGCGATGTAAGCAGAATTTTTTTATCCATACACGGTACCATCATCTTGTCCTATGGTCTTTCAATTGAAAAAGATGTTCAAATTATAGCCAGCGATTTCCTTTTACATTTAATCGACGGTATCAAAATCGCTCGTCGTGAAACTCCATCGAGCTCGTTTTATAACTGAAATAATCATCGACAAAAGCAATTTTCACATTGAGAATAGGGTTTACAGTGGCCAAATAACGAGAGCTGGTTTACAGTTTAAGTTTCCATTATAGAATACTTACTAGTGCTTGTCTACGGATTTGTGCTTGCTCAAGCGAACACGAACAAGAGCCAGTATACATGCATTATTTCCATGATGTGCATGCACATCTATTGGGCACGTGATTTTGTTATTTCTGTGTCTAACTCAAAAAATGGAAAATTTGAATAAATTTGTTATCATAGATCTCTAAGAAATTTACGATTGATGCTATGGAAATTGAATCGTGTCATCTTTCTATTTTTGAAAAAAATCCAAACAAATCCCGAGGAAGGAAATGATTAAGAGAATGCAGAAAAAGTGCATAAAAACATTTGCAAATACTACATAATAGAAAATGTGAACCCCTGCATTTATGCAAGGAAAATTTTTTTGCTCTGAATATTTCTAGCAGAGCTGTCACATCTGACGCAGAGTTAGTCGCTCGCGGCGTAACGAAGGCTCGCGGCTGTCACTGCGAATATTTTCGCTTTTGTTGTCCCTTTGTAGGAATGATTTCTACAGCAATAATATTCATGAGGAAACACAAATAAGAAGCAATCTAAAAAAACTAGAAATTCAAATCCTTTTCAAAACGAGAGACTTGGTTGTGAGAACTTGTCTCTTCTCAAATCCATTCATGAGATTGAAACTTGACCTCGTACCTAAATTTATCTGGGTTCAAATGTATTAAAATTGTGTAGCTATAACATTATACCAATGGGCTGAGCTTGCATGAGAAAAGTCTCTGTAGACTTTTTCCCTCCAAAAATAACTATTTTTTGAGATGTCGTAGTCACTGTATGAGAAAGAATACGCTCGTTGAACATTTTCACCGTCCAAATTTTAGTGCTGGGAAATTTAGTAACTACTTTTACGGTATTCATTGGTCTAGATATGTTTAGATCTTTAACGTTTTCAACCTGGCGGCCACTATTGGCACTTGGTTTTCCTAAATAATCCTAGTTTCTTTCAATTCCTTTTCATGTTCAACTACTGTGAAATTTTCGGCAAATCTGTAAAAAAAAGCGAAGCAGTCCGCGAACACACATGTTGACCCATGACAATTGAAAAGATGATGCCAGTAGTGTTGGCTAACTGTGGCTCATTCCCTTTTCCTTTAGCTTGTGTTTTTATTTTGCTGTAATCAAGAGACGCTGAAGAAATAGTTGTTCAAATTTTTGTAAAGCTTCCAATCTACAGTTTTCGAGATATAAGAAATTGAAGGAATCATTCCAAACAGGTTAAATTGAATTTCATTAGCGTGCAAGTGCTCGAGTTAAAATGTCCGTGATTCATTTGTAAACTTGAAAACATCTTCGAAAAGGATACATAATAAATCAACTACGGTGAGCTTGGCAATAAATAATTAAAAACGTTGAAAAATACACCAGAAAAAAAAATTATTTTCCAGCTTCACAGTGCAGTTCATTTTCTACGTGGTGTGGTGTGTCTTGACTGAGGATGTCTTGACTGAGTTGTCTTGACAAAGGATGATTTCTATCACTTCGAAAGGTAATGCACAATGAAACTGATACAGACTGAAAATATTCTGAGAGGGTAATCACACAGAACACTTAGTATATGAGCTGTGGTAATCATGGCTTGAATTTAGTTTTATTTCTAGGATCCGCGATACATGGCAGGGATACAAAATAGACGCGAAATCTCATTTTTGGCTCTGTGGTCCTTGGTAACTGCGAAAAATAGACGTGATGTCTCCTTTTTAGTTCTGCGGTACATGGAAGTGGTTCAAAATAGTTGTAATGTTTCTAATTTAGTATCTGTGATAAATGAAAGCAAAGTAAAAGAGTGAACATGACACGTCAGGCTTTGAAGATCGCGTAGAACACACTCTGCATTCATAACCCCTGTTACATCTGGAGCTTACTGCGTTTGAAATCGTAAATTTTGATCGAAAGTTTTGAATTTTGTATTTTCTTGAACGAAAACGGTTGCTTGAAATGCGCTCTTGGTTTGTGGACAAATGTTCTAACTAAATGTGAAATGACGTACACACGTACGTATATTAAACTCGTTAGGGATGGATACGGTAGAACTCCGTCCTTAATTTTTCATACTTGGATCATTGAATGGAAACTTCATTTTGATCAATGGCTTCTTTCCGTTGATATTATTTCTTTCCATATTTTTTAGATTCTCTCATCTGTTGCTTTGACTTTTCTATCGCAGATAGCAAGCATTTCCAGCAACGTTGCTACCAGCAAGAATACTGATGATGTTTTCTAGATTTATGTTTTTCTTGATGAACATAATTCCGTTGTTTATAAACGTGGAGGACCGCGTATGAAGAGAACGAGTTGTTCGTGAAAAATTTTGTGCTTTTGAAACCTTTGCATGGATTTTTCTTGGAAGGGATTGTGATCCCCGCGTAAAAATAGTTAATTGGATAAGAGACTTTTTGAAACGAAAACAATAACGTTCCAGAATAAAAATTGAGGATGGAATTAGCATTGGTAGTTTATAGCGATAGCGTTAAACTTCATCGTTCCGTCAGCCGATGAAAACGTCGAAGGAATTTTTCCCCGCTTGTGTCGTCGCCCTGCTCTAGGAAATTTATTTTGGTTAACTGGCTCAAGTTCTTTCTTAGCATTCAATGGCATTCTCATCTAAAGGGAAAAATGTTGCAACTATGGATCACGTGCTCGAACAAAACACGAAAGCTATGAGCTTCATAACATTTGCTAATCTTCATGATTTGATGGATTTCTTTCTGAGAAGTTAGCAATTTACGTTCTACATTAGTAATTAGGTGGTACGTTCATTGCACTAGACTACTTGCTTTCAAAACGCTTAACTACGTAACGTAACATGACGCTAGCTGGATGGACAGACACTATGAGTTCGTTTGCCACCATGAATCGTTTTCTGTACGGTTTTCTGAAAGATGAGTGGTTTCCAAGAGCAGCCGCGCCCGAGGCAGGATTCTCAAACACCTAATTTCGATGTACCTCTACGCCCAGCAGCGCAAGTTCTTTTACGTGGACTTGGCTTCTTACGTACGGAAACGTCAAAGTAAACAGTTTGTAAATCTTGCCGAAGAAATGCTTCTACAGTAACCGGACAACACGCTTACAACGAGCGTTTTGAATGCGTGTACGGTGTCCCGTCCATCGGGATTGAAGAAAGTGTCATTTCTTTCAAGACCATCACGGAGCAGGCAGAATTTAAGATGGAGTGGAATTTTAACTCACTATATTGGAATGCTTTTACCCTATGATTTTGATTTGCGCATACCAGCTTTGCTAAGGCATACCGTTGCAAAAATCTGAATTGTTGAAAGTTTCTCCACACAATTTCTCCGCCTCAGAATGTTTGAGCAACGATAACTAACATTTGAAATTAATGAAATCAACTAGCAATGATATTGTCGCGAATTTTTTTACAGTCACTTAGCACGCAGTACTTTTAGGCATTTACCGTGGACTTATATATTTAAATGGAGATGACACGAGGCAGGAGTGACATTTTTCGTTCTGTTTTGGTTCTATTTTGATGAACTTGAACGAGTAAGGCAATCCTGTTGTTTTTTCCATAGGTGTAGATTGATACCCTCATACTTTTTCCTTTTCTGACCCTTACCTCGCAACAAAGAATAATGAGTAGAGGTTTTGACCCATCGTTTTCTTTACCACTGCATGACCCAAAACCTCTTCAGTTACGCCATTCACTCCGATACACCGAATCAAGTACTCAGAACAACTCAGTTCTTGTACAGCCTCTATTTCTTATTTCGTTGGTGAAACTGAACAAGTTATTTTCTATCGTAAAAATTTCACTGACTCATGCCTCTCCCTTCCTCTCGCTTTTGGCCATCATAATTTGCTCTGCTTCTCCAGAGACCCTGCGCCAGGCGTGGAATATTTTCAAAATGTAACTAACTAACGCAGTTCATGCACGCTAAGTCCTCCCCCTCCCCCCCAGGAAACTACGAACACTTACCTGGATCTCGCAGAACACATTTCAATAATACTTTTAGTGCATGCTAGCTAAAATGAATCTGGAAAGATTTCTATTCTAAAAGAATTTCTGAACGGTGATGTTGTTTTTGATCTCTCCTGTCGGTTAAGAAAGTTCTCTGTAACTCAAGGTAGCAGGTTCACAGGAGCTAAGCCCCACATGTTGACGTGAAAGTTATAGAATTGTTTTCACATTTTTTAAGAGGGAACCTACCGAGTAAGGGTGAACTTCCATGAGAAGACTCAACTCTGATTATTATCGCTCGAGTCGTTGCGTTGAATGTGTCTCTTGCAGATGTGTACATGTTACGACGAGGCTCGTGTGTACCATCTGTTGCACCAACATATTACCGATAGCTGGAGCTTATCACTCGGTTAAGCTTAATCCTTATCTCTTGCGTTTGCATTGGGCTCTGAAGATACTCGTGCGTGTATTATTTCTTAATTGTATTTTACGGAGATTTCTTTCAGACCCACATCATACACCACGCTGCAGAGCATACGTTCTCCGCCAGTGGGAAAGAGAACTTCCATTTCTTCGCCTTGATTACCATCGTTAAAAAATATTGGTTAACAATTTTAAAAATTCTTGATTCAGTAAATTAAAATCAAATGATAAACAAAAACAAATGCCGCTTTGCTCCTTCTCGTTTCCGACTTTATCTGAGCAAGCCACCCTCAAACCTGTTAGCAAGTACTTGCCATGAACTCAAATGAACACCTGGATCAATTATTCTAAGTTGAAGGCATAATAGGTAGTGTATCTTGACTGAGTGGAATTATTTATTATGAACCTGTTTCAAAAAAGATTTTAGCATCGTCAATCTATGATACTTCTATGAATTGTAACTCAACACACAGAGCTCAATCCTTCGTGCGTGCAGAAAGGTTATACAGCGACATCCAGAAATAGACTTGAGCTTGTTTGTAATATCAGGACTATTCTAGAGCAAGAAAATAGAGACGCAATTTCTTGAGAATATCAAATGCCTTGTATCAGATGCAGGCACTCTCTCAGGAGAAGACGTTCGGGCTTATTAATTTTTTGCTATGGCTGCTGACTTCGAAATTACTATCTTAGCTTTCACTGCCCAAATGAATAACGACGCCTACGTGGCGGGCCTACATGTTCATTTCGCGTGGTCGTGGTACACGGTCGTTCCACTTCGCTTTTCTAGTGGCTGCTTCACATGGCCGTCCAACATGGCTGTCTCGCACAGCCGTCGCCCATATCCGTCCCACCTGGCCGTCCCACCTGACATCTCACAAGGCTGCTTTTATGGCGATCCCACATTTCCGTTCCATAATTCCGTCCCGATTTCCGTCTCACATTGCTGATGAATATATTGCTGCTGTGTCCGCTGCTCCAGTCGACAAAAATTCCCCTCTCCAAAAACGGCGTCCTTAACTTGGGTCAGCTTTTACGACTACTGCTTTAGTGGAAACTTTTAATGGAAGACTTAGCGGCATCGCTGCTGCGTGTAAACAAGCAGGGTGAGTTCTACGTGCATTTCTAAGGTATATTTAAATTTATCTGCAAATATATACACTCACTTATACGTTGAAGGTATTTATATTCCATGCGTAAATTTTTATATTCAAATAGAGGTAAACGTGCTTATGGTTGATGTTTCAGCAGCTGCGATGGAAAAATGGTTTATAAATGATTGCTTGGCAGCCAGTTGCCTACATACAGTTGTCATCATTACAAGCTAAAGGATTTACAATAGGTGTCACAGAAAACATGATTGCAGTTCCGGACATAAGTGTTGAGGAAAGTATATTTCAGATAAGCTCGTATGTACTCGTACACATACTCACAAGTAAAAAGTTTTAGGAACAAAAGATTTTCGAAAAATGAGAAGATTTGAGAAAAATAATTAAAGACTTGATGCATCTTCTCAAATTTCCGTCCAAACGCAACGAAAAAAGAAATTCCTCAGATGTGCCGAGAACTCGTAACATTTTTCCTACACCGCAGAAGTTTCCTCGAAAGTTCTTTTAAGTGAAAATATTTTCTATGGAGCTGCTAAGGTTTTCCTCGTTTCTTTCTAAATGTTATTCGAGAGGCAGCTTTCAGCGAAGGCAAGTTCCCAAAAATTAGATTTAAAAAAGCATACGAGATCTGGCTAAAGAAACTTGTAATTTTAGATCAAAACTTTCCGTAGATTCTTTCAGCCCCGAACTTTTGAACCTATCCAAAAAAATCTATTGATGTGCTCACTTACTGATGAAAGCTTTCAGAAACTCTGGAAAGATTCATCGACTTGGGAACGTTTTCATCAACTTGGGACACCAACAACTCGGAATGCCTTCATCAACTTGGAATACCAACAACTCGGAACGCCTTCATCAACTTGGTACACCAGCAACTCGGAACGCCTTTTTCAACTTAGGACACCAGCAACTCGGAACGCCTTCATTCATTTGGAATACCAACAACTCGGAAAGCCTTCATCAACTTGGGACACCAACAACTCGGAACACCTTCATCCACTTGGAATACCAACTTGGAACGCCTTCATGAACTTGGGACACCAGCAACTTGGAACGCTTTGATTCATCTGGTACACCCTCAACCCGAGGCTCTATTAACTAGGGACGCTTCCATTAGCATGGAACATCATCTTCAACTAGAGACGCCTTTATCAACATGGGAAGTATTCAGGAACTTAAGACGCTTTCAGGATATTGAGACGCTTTCAGCAACTTGAGACACCACCAACTTAAAACTTCATCTATTTGGGACGCCTTCATTTACTTGAAACACTTTCATTTTACGAAGTGTTCAAGAAACAAACAGTTTATGTCATGTAAAACTGATACAACTGGGCAACAACTTGGCGCACTAGAGCGCTTCCCCATATAGGGAGGATTAGTGGCTCACCCGAACTGATTGTGCAGCGAAACCACACTGACGCAACAGTTTTGACGAAATTTATTTCTTGACTTGTTCACGTAACCCTTCTATAAAATTTGGGGAAGATGAAAATTTCACCGAAGTAGCGGTTCAATTCAAATTAGCTCGGCCGTTCATTAGGATCTCAGCTCGGTATAGCCAGCAAGAAAATTACATTTAAGCCTTCTTTTCTCAGAAACTGTTTACGCCAAACCTGCTCTACGAATTAAAGTTTCTTGGCTTCAGAACTTTGTGCTAAGTCAGGCAGAACATATTCTATGAACAGGACGATCGATCAGATGAACTCGTCTTTCGAGCATTTACTTCAGTATTTACTTTGATGCGCCTGTTAATTAGGTACGCGAAGTAATAAATCCCAATTATAAAGTCATGAAGCTGTACGGGTGTAGAGCTGCTGTTGATGCAAGGAGTTTTACCAGCGAGCGCAACAGAATAAGTGATCTGAAATGTAGATAATATGTGGATGAATTTGAACAAATTGAAATAAATATGCATCAATCTGCTTTGAACAAGTTCTTTTTCATTCTTGGCTTGTCTTGGCTGCTTGGGCTTACGAATGTCGATAGAATAAAACGAAATATATTTGCAAAAATGGCTGGCAAAGTTTTCTACTGACCACAACCGTGACTCCAACTCTGGATGTACGCAAATGTATCCCTCTCACCTTGTGAATAGCAGCGGAAATGGTCTAGCAACGAAGATAGAAATTGTTATAAAAATATTTATAGCAATGTGAAACATAACACGATAGCAGTAGGTATAACAGCTGTTGAAAGTGCAACACAACGACATATACATCTGTCTGGCGTAAGAAAACTCCCTCAAGATAGTACAAATGTTAAATAGAATCCTCATTTAAAGCAATGACAAGATAAAGTCAAGAAGGAATCAACAACAAGACCAGGATAAATCCCAAAAAGTGCCACTAAGTCCCCCACGGAGCGTCACGGCGCTCAAAAGAGAGCATCACAGCAGCGCTCGCTCGCAGCCCGGAGCTTAGGGCAAATTCTGGCTCACAAATGACCATTTTTGCTGGTCGAGTCGTCGAGGCGATAATCTCCTTCAAGTTTGGGCAAGCGAGTAAATCCTCCTGCAGGACCAACAAAAATTCAAGCACGACCCAAAGGAGATCAACACTCAGGCGCTAAAAATGGTTTAGAATCCGAGAATCATTTCATTTTTGCGGAGAAAAGGAAACTGCTGGGCGCTTTACAAGAAAAGAAACATGAAGGTTCTTCTGAGGCCCTGTTACTCTAGAGCCTGAATGGAGTTATGCCTCATTAGACAACCGCAGTTAGGAGTTCTAAAAAATTCGTTTCAGTCGCATGACGATCGGGTTGTATGCTCAACTGTTGGGCAAAAGAATGAGCAGGATTACAAAAATCAATGGAGATATTCACAGGTTCATTTCAAAAGAAAATTCAATTGGCGTAAATATTACTAAAATATACATTGGAAGGCAATATTTTGAAATCTAAGGTCTACTGCAACACCTAGTTGATATCCAACAAAAAAAACCTAGGCTTTTAGTTGTACACATATTCACATTGCAAACCGCACACAGTAACACCCGCTTGCAGCGAAGGGCGAAAACGAAGGAACAGCTAATTCAGTGGCGACTCAAAACATCTGCAGTGTCTACTGCCAATTTTGTCAAGTTAAAAAAAAAGACGGCAACATTACAGCAAGATTGGGTCTAGCTAACAGTAAAAAATAGACCGCTTTATACTGATTGTTTTATTGTTAGTTTGAAATTTAATTTCGTCAACTTTCCTGGTTTCAAAAGTAATAATTAAAATGTGCAATATAACCATACTTCTGATCTAGCATAGAAAACTGCATCTTCCTTAGTGCAATATTTTCATGCTGTATTCTAAATATCTTTAGGAAAAAAAAGTTTAAGAACCTTGATGTACTCGCAATGTATCTTGTGTTGATGTGTTTAGTGGTAATGAATCTGGGGCTGATGCTTCACGTGTTGATGTATCTCGTGTTGATGTATCGCTTCAGTTTGCTGAGGCCTCACTAGCTCGGACACTGCGGCGGCTTTAAGACTCGATTGGCTATCACAAATACACAAAAACCAATTCTCAAGGAAGCAAACATGATATCCTGCCAGCGGCAGATTCCTGATCAAAGTTTTTGCTAACATCTTACAGGAAATGAGCGGAAACTCTCAAGTTGTAATAATGCCAGGACTATGAACATGAAATGCTTGCACAGTCTATGATGTGTTAGGCATACTTACATTGATTTTAAGGTGAAGTAAGGTATAATTATGTTGATGAAGTGACAGCGTAAGGTACAGTATACCTGCTAAATTTGCCGAGTTTTGTAAGATAAACTTGAGAGATTTACACGGTGTATTAGGCATCTAGTGGCCGGTTTGCTGAACCCCGTCAGTTATGAATTAATACGCAATGCTGTGCGTAAACTCGTAAAAGAACCAGCCTAGTTCTAGAAATGATCTACCAGCCCACTGAGCCCCCTCTCGGTTGCCAGCTTCTAGAAAGTTGCGCTGATTGAGTGAGGCGGGACAATTAAAACAAGATGAGAATCTGTAGTACTCACGCCTGCAGGTATAACTAATGCCTCTTATATCTCAAGACCCGCTCATGGAACTCGTCACGTCGAGGTCGTGATCGGAGATTTTACAGCAAAGTGATGATTTGAAGGGGCGAAATTAACTTGGCTCCAATCTATCATTTATTCCTCATGGGACGGGTTT
>JACJUY010000648.1:164419-182625 GCA_014220935.1 Platorchestia sp. MABIK | reverse complement strand
ACTTATTAGCAATTAACTGCTGTTCTACCACGTCTGTCCCTAACGTGTTTGTTCCCTAAGAGGGAGACTCGCCGGCAGTCGCTCAAGCCGGGGTGGGCAACGGGGAGTCTTACGCGAGCAGTCTAACGCGGGGGCTCGTCAAAGGCAGTCAAGGCACTTAGATATTGAAGAGAAACGATACAAAATCATTTAAGTCTATTGGTGTCTTCCTCTACGGTTCATCGCCTTTGGCGATGGACCCGCTTTGTTTTGAACGATTGTAAAAGTGACAATTGACTGTATTAACTGGAGATTCGACTTATTCTAATAAATAGTAAATCCTGATCGTAAAAGCAACCAGCTTCCTCGTACTTACTTCATCAACCAACGCCCAACTGGATCCCGCAGATAAGTTAAACATATTTACGATGTGTCTAACCAGCTTTTCCCTCAACAGCATTGTGACATGATAGGTGTCAGCATTAATAGCGAACCTTTGTAATCTTTCGTGTCTTTAATTTCCTTTGTAAGTTAGGAAGAGGTGATGATGAAAAGAGATGATGATAAAGAGATTATGATGATAAAATGCTCATGAATAATAGCCTTCAGCTCTGACCTCACGCTTACCGAAGAACAAAGATCATCAATTAATTATGATGACCGTTATTGATAAATATTTACTATAAATATTATTTGCCCAAATATCGGGCTGGTGGCAGCTAAAAACATACTCTATCATGATTAATAAAGAGTATAAAAATAAATGAATGTGGCGAATAGAAAGGTCACGACAATTAAATTAAGAAAAAGAACAACCATTACGATGACATCAGCGTGCGGAAACTACGAACAAAACAATGATGGCGACTCGATGAAATAATCTACACCGAAGATCAAAACAGAGTAACCAAGTTGGCGTAAGATGACCTAACGTTATTGAAAAAAAAGTTGTGCTAAAGATGACAAGTTTCATACGCAATCATCAACAAGTGCGTCAGCTGAGTGAATCATGCACTAAATTTTTAAAATGAAGCATTAGAGAAACGATCGCGGGTCATGAAGCTCAATAACAGAGCGCATCTTGGAATTGCGTTCCAGCTTAATACGAACTCATTGGAGAGGATTTCTTCGCACTTACAAGAGCAAAACTTGTTCAAGTATTTTAACATTTCTTCGTTAGTCTTTCGCACACACACAGAGCGTAATGAACAGCTTTTTGCAACTCAGAGTAGGGTAATCCAGATGGCTTATAAATTTGCATTCGTTGAGAGTTGAGATAAATTGTGGGCTCGTGTTGCCGTTGCTAAATCGCTGACGTAAGGCAGACCTCAGCAATTCTAGACGCTGTCCGACTCATGGCGAGCCGAGGTAATTTCACGGAAATGAAAATTTGCATCCACGCTTGCGGGAAATAAATCGTGTGGTTTCTAACTGATGTGCAAACTGGTTATCGCTCAAAAGGATGTGGATGTACAACTGAGAAGATCATTTGTTGAATCTTATTTGCTCGGAGGACACGATGAGAAATTGTTGAAAGCAAAATGAATCCCACGCCTTTTCCTATCCGAGGAAAAAAGAGGGACTATTCCACGATCAGGCAATTTGTAAGTCAAAGCAAATAACGATTCCTGAGCCAATTTATAGGAGAAAACGTTCCTCGGTTGTATCGCTTCTGCATCCATAATTTAAATACAAAATGAATCGTTCTCGAAACTCTTCAATTACTTTTCACTTCAAAGGTTTTCAATTCAAATGGCATTTTAAATTTTTTTAAACATGAGAGATTTACTTAACTGCAAATTTGTAATTTTAGTCAAGTTCCCCTATCTAAGCATGAATCGCACAAATAACACTCACGCTGAGAACATACATCCTAGATTAACTCTCGCATGTTAGCATTTCGAGTGTTGTAGCATCGTATTCCCAATGTACTCTCATGAAATCACATTATAGTACTGAAAAAGAAACAATTACCAAAGTGTGAAGGAATTTAAGGAAAAACTTCCACAAAAGAAAATGCTTCTCGGTTTACATGCATCTCAAGTTTGGCCACTATTCGAATAAGAAAACAACTTTTACTCTTTTCCACTCACTAAATTTCCAAACCAAGCGCCACAACACCGCACAATAACCACACAACACCACACAACAGGAGGCTGTACGGAGCGCAGGCGGCGGCGGGCGGCAGGAGTTAAAGCAGCGCTGAGTGACGGGAAAGAGAAGCGTTAATATCTTGATTGTATGCTAACATTAAAGTGGCTCCCTGTGAATTTTTCTTTTAAAATGTGTGGTTGCTTTCTAAAGTGTTTCAGAATAAGTAAATGTTTGAAATCATCTTTTTTGATCACATTTTTTTTCAGTATATCTCTTTATAAGCCCCTCCGATTACATGTTTAATTTTCAATTCCTTCCATAATCTTATAACTAAGAGGTGAAATTGAGTCCCTATGATAAAACAACAACGAAATTGTGCAAACTTTTCGATGCAACTCATCGAAACCAATCAAGTTACAATTTCTGATTCCTTTCACTAAATTAAAGCACGTTACATGTCGAATTAAATAGCATTCTCGTACAACGCACATATCATCCTCTTTCTACATCAAGCTGAACAGTAACATGTTCATGTTTTATTAAATTAATTCATATGAACTTCTATTAAGTCAAACGAGAATGCAAATCATAAAATTATTTTAAAATAATTATAGTTCTATGAAGTATTATCGGGTTAAATCATTACTTCATATTGTTACAGGTTTGGTCACAAATAATCAAAGTGAAATATAGAAGATGAATTTTGATGATTAATGCAAACAATGTTGAAGACGCTTCCCTCTGTTTCAATACAGCCTTCGAATAGATTTAATTTATTTTTCTTTACCGTGGTTGTAACATGTTAATTAATAATTACTTCAAACCACGGTAATTTTCCGAAAAACCTTCACAACTGAAATGATTAATTATGCTTTTTTAACTGCTGGTAAAAAATTTCTAAATTAACAGTCATCGTTTTTTATGAAGAAAACTGTGTCTTGTTGTTGTTTGCTGACTTATTATAAACACTTCAACATTATTATTTTAGACTAACGAAAAGAAAACGAACTGAATCGTGGGTAAAAATGAAGTTCGATCTTAAATGTAAATAATTTTTGTTTGTAGAAGCCAAGCAATGACTTCCTTGTTTTACAGATGTGGATAAAAGCAGAATATCTGCCTATTGTAGAGAGGATGATTTCCGGAAGTAACATTAAGCAGAATAGTGCTACTCTGCATAGACTAGGCAGTGTCGTCCAACTCAGCATAGACTATAGGCAGTGCCGTGAACCTCAGCATAGACTATAGGAAGTGCCGTGCACCTCAGCATAGACTAGGCAGGGTCGTGCACCTCAGCATAGACTAGGCAGTGCCGTGCACCTCAGCATAGACTAGGCAGGGTCGTGTACCTCAGCATAGACTAGGCAGTGCCGTGCACCTCAGCATAAACTAGTCAGGGTCGTGCACCTCAGCATAGACTAGGCAGGGTCGTGCACCTCAGCATAGACTGGGCAGTGTCGTGCACCTCAGCATAGACTATAGGCAGTGTAGTGCACCTCAGCATAGACTATAGGCAGTGTCGTGCACCTCAACATAGACTAGGCAGTGTCGTGCACCTCTACATAGATAAAATGTATTTAAGGATCCCGTTTTCTACAACGTCATCTGGAGTTAAGTAAAAAGTCGACACGATCAATTTACAATAATTCAAATTTTATTTAAATCTTTAAGGAATCATGACGTGCAAAAAGTGAAAGAAAATGACACAAATTTATACTCTGTTTCAAACACGAAAATCAGAATCATTCAAGAACATTTCTTAATTTAAGACAGTGAAGATTTCTTGGCGATGTTAAAAACCAAACTTTTTATTCATCAAACTAAAAATATTGTGCAACAGTTGCGTTGACTCTGTTGATTGCACTTCCCCATGCTGAAGTTTCTATACATTTTTTTTATGTTGAGTATATTTTGTCTTGTACGTTGTTGCGATCCCCGACGCTGCTCATGCCCTTGTTCTATGCAAATGTAATTTGGATTAAAAGAGTTTAATCTGTACTATGTAGTTCAAATTAGGGAAGATTAAAGTTTTTTGTGATGCATGTAGTGAAACAAACCAGTTTCCAAAGTCTTGTCAAACAATTTGCCCAGGTAACTCTTACTCAACTTACACACATGTAGCTTACACGCGTGAATACATTCATATTACTTGTATTCTGAACTCCTTCACTTGTGTGGCCGCTGCTTATAATCGTACTCAAACAAAATCAGCAGCTGAATTGAGTTTGGTTCCTGTAAGTGTAAACTTATGAGAATGCCGCACTTAAACAATATTTGGAGATCGAAATGTTAGGGTTAGCGATGTTGTCAGTCACAAGGATCTACCATATTCTTATTTATTTATTAAAAGATATAACTTTTTAAAATGTCTAGGTCTTTTAGCTGTTTCAAAAAAAAAAAAAGAATAAACTCCATTTTCAAAATGGATGTTTGATCAGTACAAATATGTGGAGGGAAAAAAATTCACAGAAATCAAGATTAGAAAATTATCCATTCACTCAAGAAAATCGCGTAACATTTTGTGTTGTATGGAATTATATTTTAGCAGTAACGCATTCTAGAGTATTCTCTCAGTGATATACTCTGAAAATTAAGAAAGACATTACACTTTGTAAAAATCACCCTTACATTTCTTCTCAAATGTCAATGGCCCGAGAGGACCATGATTCTCTGTCTCAACGTTGATTTGTATCAGAGAACTTTAGAATTCCGCGAGGCAGGGAATAAATACAGCACCTTTGCAAAAGCTTTGCTTCCATTCCTGAATCTACGGTGCCCTCAATCCTAAATCTGGTTCTTTCTTAAATCAAAAGCGCCATCTGCTAAAAAGTAGTCTAAACAGGCGAGACAGCAAGTGTACTCAGGCTTTGAAAAAATCCCTATTGTCCGCAACACTCGCCTGAAAGCTGTGTTCCGAGTTTAACATAAGCTTTGCACGTTTTTTGGAGGACGTCCCTAAAAAAGTAGACATACTTTTTGTGCGCGTAAGATCTTGAACAACAAAGATGCCGTTGAAATACAAAGAAATAATTTCGCAATCGTTCACTAGTGGCTATCGTTTACAAGCCCCACCATGTTGCTGCTCGTTTAAATTTCGGCAAATCTTTCGGACGAAGAAAATTGATTTCGGAACAGGGGAGCTGTCTCCTGATGAATTTAATTAGCTTTTTAATATATCAATTAGATATGTGTTTGACACAGGAAAAGAGAGACATTCATGCCCCACAAGAACAAAGAATCAGCTGTTAAACTTGGAGAGCGTTCCATTATGTTCTGTGCGTGGATTAGCTCAAATTCACTTAGAAAATTAATTCGAATAGGAGAAATGACAGAATCTCAAGTTAACATTCAGTTACTGCATTAAAACCTAAAAATGGAACTTCCGGCTACGCCAGTGATGTGCTTTTATTCAACCATGATAGTGACCCTGAACATTCACTTAAATCAGAGGCATTGTGGCTTTAGAACAAAAAATACAGCTCCGCCATTGCTTTTTATGACTCTTAAATTAAATCTAATTCAAATCTGAGGGAATTTTGGGAAATTCAGATAAATCATCGAGCTAGAAAAAAATTTACTTATAGTAAGTGCAACCAGAAACAGAAAAAAATGAGGATGTCTCTGCAAAAACATGTCTTGATCCCATCTGTACGATAGAAAACGATGACTTGAAGTTACACACGTGAATGTTCAAATTTTTCATGCTCTCAATGATTCAATTTTTTGATGAGAAATTTAGAATTGATCATCTGACAACCCTTCAGTTTTGAAAGTTGACCTGTTGCCAACATCTTGACCTGTTGCCGACTTGACAAAACGCTTTCGCTACCTGTTTTAACGTCATTATGACGGAATTTAGTTGGAATATCATAGGCCGGATCTCCAAACATTTTACATTGTCGTAGCGGCGATAAGTTTTCTTGTTGACTTGTCATGCAAAGGCGCTGTTGCTTTTGGCCAAAGGTCTCAATTTCATGCTATTTATCTCCGAGCACACAGCATCTGGTAATTTGGCAGGTTAGCCAAATGCTAAGTGCACAATTTTTATGAGGTAAGCTCAAATTTCAATATTGTGGTCGGAAATCAAAGCACGCAGGGGAGACAAGTCGACGGGTGAACTTCTTGTGCAAGTTGAAGCGCCATGACAGAGTAAAATGTTTGAAAATCCCGCCTCTAGCCTCTCATATTTGTTAATGTTTCTACGAGACACTTGAGTGAGAGACGAAAGTGCAAACTGATTTCCTAATACCGAAGTCTATCTGCACACACATGCATGTCGTTGTCAATTAATTGAAATTGGTGCCGCCTTTACCCTGTGCAAAATCTGTGCAATTTATCTGTGCAAAACCCGCCGCTAGATTTATTACTTTCTCATCGAAAGCCTGATTCTTAGAACTTTCGCCCAACTCCTTACTTCAAGCTTGATGACTGCGCACATCACATTCAGAAATAACCATTTACTGGTTACTCAGATCTTATTAATGAAACAAAGAACTAATAATACTCTTAAGAGTGGGACAATGTTTCGCTCAAAAGAGAGAAACTCTTCCTAAAATTCTCACTCTGATGACAATTAGAACTGTAAGTATTACCTATTATACCCACGATTTACTATGACTGTAACGTCCTTCCCGTCTACCAAGACAAGGAACTGTTTGTAACGTAAGGTGATGAGTAGAAATCCAAACCTGTGTTTCGTTCATTAAACCAGTAAACTTTGTGTTGCGTCTAAGAAAACGACAGATTGCAGTTGAATCTATTCATTTTTAAAACTGTCCTCTTAAACTGCAGGAATCTATAATATAATAAGAGCAGCGTTCGTCTGTCTGTCCGAAGCCAGCCGAAAGTGTGTGATGAGCGTTTCTGTGTTACAAGCTTAGGAAATAAGAACGTGTGTCATGTGATTTGTCGAACATTTTTATCCCTCTTTTACGGGTCGTGTGCACTCGGTCTCATCAACTCTCGAGAGATTGAAGCTTTTTATTTCTTATGGCCTTTCTTTTATTTTTTCTTCATTCTTATTTCAAATAAAGGGGGTGGACTAGTTTCGATTATTTTGTGTTTTATTTTTGTCATAAAAATGCATTCATACAACCCTAACATGCCACAGAGATACATACAACCCTTACATGCCTGTATCAGAAAATTGGATGCTCACATAAATGTGTAAAACATATATGATAGCAATTTCATTTTCCAGCTGTGTAACGTAAACCCTTTTAGCTGTAATGCAATGTCGTGCGTTTCAAAAATTTATTATTGCAATACAATGAAAGTAATCCCCGTAGCCAAAATACTCGTCTGTTTAGAGAAAATTTATGCCTCAGAACCGCAACAGAGGAGCGCTATGCCTCGTTGTGGGACCATTACGCAGATTTTAGTGACCGCATCTGGTCGTTACTAAAACGGGTCTCGATTAACGGTAAAAGACTCAGAGCATTGAGCTAATTACTTGAAGTCTGCAAAATGAAGCCCAAACTTCGCAAAAGGTCCACAAAAATGATGTAATGGAATTGGAGAAGTGACAGATTAATGGCCGCTTGGGCGAAAATTTAAAATCGAGGCAATCCAGTGAAGCAGTGGAGCGAGGACAGCGCGGTGTTTGTGCCCTCACGCACCGGCACTGCTCCGCAAAGCGAACTTGCCTCTGCTTGGGTGTAAGGTGTAGTTGTAGAGCTTGTGATGACCACTTTTTTTGTTTGTTTGTTCAAGTTTTACCCTTCATTCTTACTCAGATTAGCAATTTTTAGTTGAGTTTCAGGTCAAAAAACACCATGCGGGCTTAAATTGAGAGTCTCTGTTGGTGCAGCCCGTAATGTTGGCATGATGAAGGAGAGAACATGTCTATGAAACTAAACGGCAAAAGGCAAAATGAGGTTGCGAAATAAAAGACAAGACACTCAAACGGTAAGTCAGTTTTACTGCGTGCCACGAGAGGAAGAAAAGAATGATAGAAACGATTTATCTTGAAAATCTAAACCCATAACAGACTCCTGCTTCAAGTGATGCTGATTTTGCAGTGAGTAGCTAGGGGTCGTTCCTAGTTCCTCAGACACTGGCGAAGAGAGACTGCACTCTTTTGATGAGCGAAGGTGACTTGAGAACTGCATTTATGTTTGTGTTGTGTTGTTTAGTGTACATTGAGTAGTGTACCATGACTGAGTGTACTAGTACGTTGAACAGTGCATAATAAATTTGCACAACAAATGGGCGTGTAGTAGTACAACGCATTACATGAAACAGCAACAGTACATATGTATGATTTTAAAAAGTGTGTAGCAAGCTAGCAACACTCAGAGCGCAAGGTGCTCACCAAACGATGCCACGATGGACTTCACGAAGGCATTTCACTTTTATTGCCTCAGCCCCGGCTGCCTACACAAACCTGGTCGTGCAGTGAAGATCCTGTACTTGTGACCAGCTCCAGCAACAGGTGTGGGCAGCATAGGCTTTATTTGTGTGAAGCCAAATTTTCCAGTAGTTTTCATTCGCAGATACGAGGGTCCAGAAAATCTTTGCACTTCAGTGCTTAAAATTAGCATCCCTCGTTCGTAGCCCATTTTTGAATCAGCTTTCGGTTAGAGTTTTAACTTTATTCTGCTTAGCTTTATGTAAATCTTTTCTCTGTGGCATGAATAATTATTGATAGGTTCCCTTTTTTCCACCCGCTTCACAGACCCTAGATAGCTCTTCTCTTAAGCTGCAGTTGCAACGTCACGCTGAGGGTAAGTAGAAAAATATGGTTGAAGCTGTAAAGTGAATTTCTAATAAATACACACTCACACTGTCTTTTTCGTGGTATTAATGCTAATCAGTAATTTGAATTTGTTTTTTATCGAGCGAAAAGTAGAAGCACAGCGGATTGTAAGCGCTGCAGACACAATGGGTTCCTTTGTTAAACTAATGAGTGAACATTCGGGAAGCTCTGGAACTCACTCGTACGTTTGGAAATGGTGCATTAGCATTCTCTTGTGTTACAAATACGATATGATACTGCATGATGATGTTTCATTATCGAACTCGTATACATGAATGCGATTCATAATGAAAATAGTATCTGAAGATAAGCCATTAGGATAATTCTATAACTGAAAATAGCATCATATGATTTACTTGTGTATGGAAATGCTTGTTTTCAAGGTTTAAGTTCTGGTAGGTAATGTTTTTTTTATGTTTCCTTTAACAACAGACCATCATTCTACTCGCGTGCTTCATTAGAGAAAGCTCGAAAATGATAATCAATTCCTATGATCAGGCAGTGAATTTGGGAGCTAAGTTGCCACGCCTGAGTGGGGTAGATCATCACTGATCCGACAGCAAAAGAGAGGCTACGAGAAGTTAACTGCAGATCAATGTGATATTCGATTTTAACGAATGTTCTTGTCCCCTGAAGTTTATTGCGATGAGAAAATGGGATGGTCCCTTTTTTCTCGCCGCGAAAAAAAAATTTAAAAAAAGATGCCGCATCTTGACAGCAGAAGCAACTTTCAAAATCAACCATGCTATCTGGTGGTGGAAGTGAAAGTTCATGTCAACATCAAGCAAGGTGCCATTTAACATGTTCACTACGTATTGGTCCATTTGTATACCACTTTGTTAATTGCTAACAATGCAACCATTTCACTGATTTCACTACCTCTATTTGAATTCGACTACGGCGTCCAAGTTAAAATGCTATAATGTAATTATATTTTTTCTGCTTGTTAGAAAGAATAAGACTGTAATCAAACAGTAAAGATGGCTTTTCAATTCTGCTACTTCCAACCTTACCAAACCGACCGTAGCAACCGTAGAAACGTAGTGAACGTGATAAAGGTAGAAACAAAAGAAATACTTTCTAGCGATAGAAGTGCAGTTGAATAAAAGCATCAGTGTTGCGCGTACGCCCTCGTCAAAGCCCTGGTCTACACTTCAGCATGAAAGACTCTGATGTAGGCGACCATGCTGAAGTGTGGCAGCACTTGATGGAGGCTTGAAAAATTTCGTCAGTGCAGTTCAGTCTTGTGACTGCATCGCTGATCAGGTCTTTGATCCTCGCGTCTGAAGTGCGCCAAATCAGTGAGATCTAACGTCCAAGTTTTGTGTTTACCTTGAATGCTTAACTTCACCGCCACTGCCGTCCTACTCAAAATCGAAATTTTTTTTTGTTTATCAGGTGGATGCTGAATGAGTTTGAGAGTCGTATTCTAGTGAAGAAGTACAAATAATCATCAGGTATGGAGTGAATGGATTCTGAGCAAAATGCCAGCACAGGTTAAAAAAAATATCTTAACCCTTTGGGTGCTGACGGTTATTCTAGTGTCAAGATGGCTAGTGTTTCCAGTTTAGGGCATTTAACATAATTTCAAAGTAATTTATCTAGTAAGAGAAAATTTTGAAACAATAACAAAATTAAAGAAATTAATAGCATTCATGAAACAATGTTTTAGACATGTTATATTCTCAAGATATAACTGCCCTACATCTTTAATTAAAAAGAAATCGCTACGAGGAATACTGAAATGCTACGTCTGGCCAACGACTTCATCTCCTTGAAAAGAACCGCATATAAAGATATACTCTCGCGGATAAGCACAACTTCGAATCAACTCTACAACCTGCCTCTCGTGCTCTTCTACAACCAGCAGACGCGACGCCTTGCCATCATTACCAACTGCCCTCTTCACATCACCACCACGACGCTGCTGAGGGATCACAACTTCGAGTTATCGGATACCACTTTCTCATTGTTCTACCACAATGTACTTCTTCTATTTGAAATCTTAATCATCCAGGATATTATTAATTGCTATAGATAGAATGCGGGATCCTAATTAATGTTCATCACTATCGTAGGCTTTTCACTTATTAATAATTAACTGCTATAATACCACGTCTGTTCGTGACGTGTTTGTTCGCTAACGTACGAGACGCGCCCTGGCCATGAAGCTGAGTGAGCAACGGCAGTCTAACGCGGGGGCTTGTCAAAGGCAGTCAAGGCACGCTTAATTGCTTAGACATTGAAGAGAAACGATACAAAATCATATAAGCCTATTGGTGTCTTCCTCTGCGGTTCATCGCCTTTGGCGATGAACCCGCTTTGCATTGAACGATTGTAAAAGTGACAATTGACTCTATATTAACTGGAGATTCGACTTATTCTAATTAAAAGTAAATCCTGATCGTAAAAGCAACCAGCCTCCTCGCACATACTTCATCAACGCCAAACTGGATCCCGCAGATAAGTTAAACAGATTTACTATGTGTCTAACCAGCTTCTCCCTTAACAGCATTGTGACATGTTAGACGTCTGCGTTAATCGCGAATCTTTGTAACCTTTCGTGTCTTTAACTTCCTTTGTAAGTTAGGAAGAGATGACGGTGAAAAGAGATGATGAAGAGATGACGATGATAATGATGATGATAAATAATGATAAAATGCACATTAATAATAGCCTTCTGCTCTGACCTCACGCTTACCGAAGAACAAAGATAATTAATTAATTATGACGACTGTTATTAATGATTGATTTACAATAAATATTATTTGCCCAAATAGAGGGCTGGTGGCAGCTCAAAACATATTTTATCATGATTAAAAAAGAGTAGAAAATATATGAATGTGACGAATAGAAAGAAATGTTACGAAAATGAAGTAAAGAAAATGAACATCCATTACGATGACAGCAGCGTGCGGACAAGACGAACAAAACAGACATTCCAGAAGCCTAAATAACCATTGATAACTCCTAAGTTCACGTAGCAGAGTCCGTGGAACATATTCAATAACCTTTCTGAAAAATTACGTTTTCGTTTTTCGTTTTCTGATAAATTTGGGCAAAAACTTAAAAATTATTTACCAAAAAAATTCAAAAACTCATTTGTAATATGAAAAATTTCTCTCGCCAAGCGAAGGGCTTTAACGATTCATAATTTTTTAAATTGAAATAAAGAAGTAGGCGCTTATGTTATGCTTAAGCGAAAAACATACACTGGGGCAATTTCACTGATGTTTCAGGGTGCTGACAATTTTTTCCGCTGGAAATTTTTCGCTAAACTATTTGAACTTTAGTACTGAAAGGGTTAAGGCGAGAACATGAGTTGATACCGGCAAGAATAAGTAATACCGGCTAATTAAGGAGAAACAGAGGTCAATGTACTATTTTTTTTAACATGAAAGTATCTTGTGGAGTACAAACGTTAAATACCTGTACATTTTACACAATGCATTTTTCGTACGGAAATTCATGATGGAAGAACTTTAATCGTTTCTATGTTGGAAAATGAATATGAAAAACGAGCCAAACTTGACAATCTGCCTAGAAAGAGTATATCAGTGCTTTAGATCACACACCAAATTATGGGCCACATGCACAATATTTTCCCTCATTTTCCTAGTCAAAATTTTCACTCATCGACGATGAACTACTGCTATTCAAATGCACAATTCTCAGACTTGATAGCGAGGCTCTTCAACTATTAAATGCTCATGCAAGATGATATTTCGTCTCAGAAGTGAACGTCATGATCAAAACCTAAAATTAGTGGATACACCGCATTGTGTGTACGCATTCAGAATACAGGAGAGGACTCAGAACACTCGAAAGCATTCATATCAGCTCCGTAATTGCTTTGGATGCGAGTGTGAGACGTAATTTCTTCGTATTACTTCTCAGTGAATTTAAGCTAACGAGGCGATGTGTTTGTTATCGAGCATAATAGCCCCAGCTGCAGCAGTGCGCTCAAATGTTACACTTTAAATATCCGTCCTTTACTGATTGCGTGTTACTAACACGAAAATAAAACCTAAAATAAGAATTATAAAAACAGCAGTTAAGAAACTGTGCCTTTTATACACGTAGAATTTTGGCCTGTCGCTTGTGGTGGACGTCTGAAGCATTTCTGTGGGGCGTCCAGCAAAAATCTACAAGCGTGGAAACTGATCCCATTCCCTTGTAACGCTGTTCCATTGCTGAGATCTCCAGGTGGAATCGTTATCCTTGTCCATCACTGAAAATCGAAAACTGAAATAACTCGGAAAACATCAATATGCGAATGTATGAAATACAGATTTAGTGATATGCTGCTTCTAGTTCCTCATGGGCAGATACGTGTAAGTTTCTTCACTAGGTCTTTGTAATTTCTAGCACGAAAGTTGTTGCCCAATAATTGCGTACTAACATTCCGTTAACATTACCAGGCATGTAGCTCATTGGGGTCGAAAATTTATTCAAAATGTTTGCCTTGCAAAAGCTTGCATATTTGAGGACTTAGAAAGGCTCATTGTTAACCTGTACCGTACTTATATAGGAGTGTAAACTTTTAGCATAAGTATTCAAATGGACGGGAATTTTCGTAAAGAGCCTACGCAAATTGCTTCATAAGTTTAAATTCATTTGCAAAAGTGATCGGAAAATATTGTTAGGGTTCACTAGAGGTTAGTATAAATCATTTTTAGTGCCAGGCATCAAAGCTGTTCGTACAGTCGTAATGGGCACGCCTCGCGCAGCTATCCCATTCACATATATAGCAACAGTACTTTGTGTTCCCACCTTAAAGACATTGACAATAACTTTTAGTTTAAAATCCTCACATACTGAGGATTGAAATAAAGAATTAGGCTCTTGCTTAAGCAAAAAACATGCACTAGGGCAATTTCACTGATGTTTCAGGGTGCTGACAATTTTTTCAATTTTAGGGGCAATTTTTTCCATTTTTGCACTGGTGCTTACTTCTGTTGATTTCAGTTTATACGATTCAGAAGGCGTTGACACATTGGGAAACTTTTTTTAGCCAGGGCTGCATAGACAACAGGGTTGATGATGATATTTCAGTAATGTAATGCAGTAACACGGCTTTCAGGCTTGTTTTCGAGGCGTCTAAATACAATCTCTAATCGTCTGCTATGCACGGGATTTTCAGTTTCAGCATCATACCTCCAGCATCATTGCTAAATATTAAGTCATCGTCGCAGCTGAAATATGTTGAAAGTTCCTCTGACGATCGCGAGGAATAGATATTTTAACTTTATCAACGAGGTTCCACTGCTGCACTCTGGATGCTTAGAGTTCAGCAATATTCTTCGGGAGTTCTAAGCCCCCAATCAGATAATGAAGTTCACCTTGTGTGATTCTATGTACGTCACAGAAGGTACATGTCGGTTCAAATTACGCATCAGCGTCACTGGTCCTTGGTACACTTTCTAACGCAGCGAGTTCAGTTCCATCATCCTCCATATCGCTGTCTGTCGAAATGTCAGCGGGGGATCGGGGACTGGGAATCCTTCTCCATAGACCACTGGGGAATAACAGATGGTATCACCGGGTATTTAATATTTCCCTCCTTTTGCATATTCATTCCTCTCTTCATTCATGGTGTCATGCAGAAATAGCAATTGGTGGGATGGTTTGTTGGTTCGCGTCAAACGACGGGTATACCAAAACTCATAGAAATTTTTTCCCATGCATCTAAGCATTTAGGGTTGATGAACACTTCGTAAAACAAACGTGGGAGCCCAAATTTTCTCCTGGTCTCCGACACGACACTCAAAGAATAGAACATACACCTTTTTCACTGCAGCAGTCAATGGTTGCTTTCTGGAGCCACATATCATGTCTGCGCCGACGTACCAAATGGTGTCCGCTCAGTTGACGCGGGAGCGGGGCATTGCTGCACATTCGGTGGACCATAAAATTTATGCACATGTATCAAGTCACTCACACAGTTAGTCACAATTAAACAAAGCAGTCAATAAAATTACGAAATACACGGCGAGGTGAAGTTATATACGCTCTCTAGCATGTACAAAACTGAGGCCGTTGGCGCCTGGAACCGCTTTTTACCGCAGGATCACGTGATTTATGAGACGATAGGCGTCAAAAATGAACGTTAACTAGGCTCTTTTTTTCTTTTCATATATTTTTATCGTTGGTCCCGTTTACCTGGCCTTTCGTGATTATAATGTTCCATAGCGTTATTTTCGAAATGTAAAAAGTGAAATTACTAAAAACGCTGAGCCAGGAGAAAATTTTAATAGCAATTTTTGGGTTCAGCGACCCAAAATTTATCAGAGGCGGCTACTCTTTTTTCAGTAAAAAAAGTTGAAACAAGTTCAACAGGTGTTGTTCCAAGCACAGGTGCAATAATGTTGTTCAGATATGGGCGTCTAATAAAGTCTCACGCTTTTTGTGATTGCTCATGATGGTGACATATGTATTGCATGGGCTTAAAAGGTTAAACTTCTTTCTTATTAAATGTGACTGTAGTATGTACTGATTACCGCTCATCGATCTTTAAAAATTGATTCAAACATATATTCCAAAAATGAAGGCATCATCACATTCAAACAATATTTGAATTTAAGCGAAGAGAATTTGTGCATAAACATTTTAGTTTTAAGCACTTTTTTCGTACTGTCAGCTTCTAAGAAGGTAATTTTATTTTGGTTGGCCGGGTGAGTATTATTCACTTGATTAGTTCAAATGCAAAGTCTTAAGTGGCAGCCTGTTGTGCCATTTCAACCTCATGAATGTTCCAAATATTCCGTTAAAATTTAACTCTGGTATCATCACATAAACATGTCTAGATGAAATCTGTCTTCCTATAGAAATGGTATGAACCTGCTCTGCAGGCCCAAGAATGCATAAGTAACACTTCCTAAGTGCAAAAATGTGGTACTACATAATTACCAAGGTAGTTCTTTGTGGCTTGCTCTCATTAGTATTAATATCGAATGCGGCAACACAACGCGAGCGTGTTCCCATGTGCAGAGCGCACGGCAGTATGTCGTTACTGTGATGTAGCCGTCATAGCAAAGCGCTCAAGGACAGAACATCAAAGCGATCGGATCCTTTTTCTTCTCCCCACCACCTGAGAGCGTTCACATGAAGGCCTGTGGTACTGATTGATCGGGATATTGATGTCGCAAGTGTGGGACACATGACACATACGATGAGTGAGGGTTATTTTTTCAACGGACTTGGTAAACCTACACGATTTCATTTAGACAGCACGAGTTATTCAAGAGAGCTTACTTTCAATGGTGAAATGAAGTCTTCTAAAAGATGATAACCTGCATTAGGTATTGGTATTTATTAAGAAGCGACAAAGAAGCCTTTAGAATCTAAGAATTAAGAACGCGTTAAAAAATGAGTGTCAAATAAATCTACAATAAATTATTCCATAGAAAAAATAACATCCGAATACATTTGTACGTTGGCAAGATCAACAATAAGCAATGTTTTACTTCGTTTCAAGTGAGGAGCAAAAGTGTTGAGTCCACTTGCCACATCCAACTGCTCATTGCGAGCGAAAGTAAGCCCCCACGTAGGGTAGCTAATATCCAACACTATAATTTACGTATTAAAGATTGTTGGAATTTTTTCCTACCGATTTGAAAAGCTTAGGAGCTTCGACAAATATTCAGGATACAGCTAAAACTTAAATCATTGACGTGACTTGAATTACTGCTTTGAATCGTTTGCCCTCCGTGGAACAACGTGAACCCGCTCATATTTTTGCGCTTGATGTCGGAGGACGCCGTGTTCAAACAAAAAGGTTCTCCACTAACGAGATGGCTCAGGGAGAGTTTTACGGAGCAAATGTGTTTTTAAGAAGCATTCTCAGTATTTGCACGGCAAACTTGGGCAAATACACTCATGAAAACAGATCTCGATTGAAATTTGAAGTGTTTTCCTCAGCATCATCTGTATTTAGTAATGTAGCTTGTTAGTGGGTAACCATAGTGTGGTCTGACAGTAAACTCAGACAGTAGACTCTGGTGTTAGATTCTGGCAGAAGATTCTGATAGTATACAGACTCTGGCCGTAAAATATGGCAGCAGGCCCTAGCAGAAGATTTACAGCAGATTCTGGCAGAAGATTCTGATAGTACACAGACTCTGGCCGTAAAATATGGCAGCAGGCCCTGGCAGAAGATTGACAGCAGATTCTGGCAGTTGATTCTTATAGCACACTAACTGAAAGCTCTGACAGTAGACTCCAGTAGAAGACTCTGGTAGTAAAATTTGACTGAAGATCCTAGGAAGAAACTGATAGCAGATTCTATAAGAAATCTGTGACTGCCAACCCTAGCAAAAGACAGCGACAGCAGACTCTAGCAGTTGACTCTCATAGCGGATTCAATAGCAGTTGCAGAGCTGACCCTCACTTGGCCAGGGCGGCGTCGCCAAGAACTTGTAACCCTAAATGCAATGGTCTGATATTATTGGCCCTAGTGCACACGGTTCGTCAAGAAATGACAGGATTAGATATCGGATCAACTGAGCTTTAATTAAACATGGCTTCACCATGATTTCCCATGTTATTCTATGACTTTCCTATACTTTCTCAACTGCTGATATCCTATACAACCTAATCTAATCTACCAATGCACGTGATATTCCTTCAGACTCTGAATCTGCTGGGTTAATATCACCGTGGTTAATGCACCGAAAATATTTTGTGGAGTTGATGAAGCTTGGATCACAGATACGCTCGTCACCCATTTTCGGCCGGTGTGTGTTACACACGGACAGACAGACAGACGGACACGGCTCTTCTAATAGTATAGATGTTATGACTTACTCTACGCTGTGAGGGGTTTCTAGAAATGAGCAGGTCTGAGGCATAAACTTGGCGGTTGTTGTTCAAAAGTTCATGGTCGGAGAAACTTTAGGCTTAAAATGAAATCATCGTTCAATTAAGTATCGCTGCTACACACCATGCCGAATGCTCAAATATCAAATAATCATAAACAGATAGACAATTAGAGGTTTGCCAGGGATGAATGTCGAATTTACCCAGACGGAAATTCATTAGAATCTTCTCTTCGAGCAGGAGCGATTACGCTCATAAATAGAATCCCATTTAAAACAACAGATGAATTCCACAAGAAATTGAATGGATCATAGGTCGATACTCGAAGCTGTAAACCATGGTAGAGGAAACAAGGTAGGGTCAAACAAGTCTTTTTTTCGTCTACTGTGTGGGTTTGCTGACGTCACGGCCACGAACCAATAGCAGCGCTAAGATTGCTTCTGGTAGCACGGCTACTCCCAAATCCGTCTCCACTATTGGCCTAACGATACTGCGTTATGGTGACGTCATAAAGTTTGTTTGAAATAAAGCCCTTCTATTGGCTACCCGAACAAGAAGA
>JACJUY010000648.1:145647-163905 GCA_014220935.1 Platorchestia sp. MABIK | reverse complement strand
GTGTATATTTATCGAAAATTTCAGCTAAACTAATTTTGCTCTGTAGTTCGTTGCTGACGTGAACGTTCATTGCGAGTTGATATCCTATAGAAACTGATTTAATAGAAAACAACATCACTGTAGGAAGTACATGAGCCACAATATATCATGATCTGAATAAATTCTCATTTAAAATGAATTTAGAAAACCCAATTTTAGACTCCGCATGTAATCACATAATACATACAGATTTTAACTATCAGCAAAACATATAACCATTCGGCAAATAAAATTTCGTGTTTTCATGGCATTGACAATTTTTCAACAAATGATCTTCTCTTGCAATTTTTGAGAGATGTGAACGAAATCCAAACAAATCATGTCTCGTTTTACACTGAGATACACTCGATGAAGCCTAACGCACCCCACGCTAGGCTCAAAGCGAAAGATATTGCTGATAAAGCAAAAGAAGCCGAGCAATAATTAGTTTAATTTAAATCGAAAAGGGGTGACCTCTGGATCTGAGTTAATTGAAATAGAACTAGCCTCAACTCGTCCCCCTCATAATCCTTCCTCTCCTCATCTCTACGCACAATTCCACCCGCGGAGCAATAATATGAGAATGTTTTTTAATGAAGAAACAGAAAATTGGAAGCAATTTATCTCCATGACATCGAAGGGGCCGAAAAATATAATCAAAATCATCGTGTCTCATTCAGAGGACGAGACCAGAGTGAATCCATCACTGATGTGATCAGGCTGGACACTGTTCCGCGAATTTAATTCATAGATTGATAAATATTTACTTTCACGTGCTATTTTTACCTTAATGCTGCATTTTATTACTCTGCTGAGGGACGTCATCTCAAAAATTGATAGGGAACCGAAATACTCGTCCAGCTCAAGCGAAGGAAAATTGATTACACGCTCTTATGCAGCGCCGAACTCGCGTCGTTTGGAGAGATAAGCTTCACTAGCCTCGTCTGTCCGGCCTGGGTCTGAAATAAGACTCGAATCCGTCATTGATATGGAAATTTGGGACGCCAAGCTCCTATTTACAGACCGGTAGCCGCTCATAAAAAGATATTTTACATAAGGTTGTTCAGAATGTTTTTAGAATGATATGCTGGAAAAAGTAACGATTTTGAAAATTAAGATCTTTTTTTCCTGAAAAGTTTTGTTCAATTTTCTGATCACAGTCAGCAGATAGTGGTATATGTTATTAGAATTTTTGTCGTTAGTTAAAATAAAAATCTGGAGCATACTTTTAAAACTTGTTGTGCACTCATTACAATAATGAAGTATAGTGAAACTGCATAGTAAATAAATGCGTCTTTTTATGTTTATTCCTTCTAGTTGAAAGAGACAGAACTTCAATCGATGCGATGTATCTTGCTGGCCACTCTTTTTTCTGACCGTTATTTTACAAATACCACTCCTTTTTTATGGGAGATTTTTTTAAAAATTACTGGCATCCATATTGTGTGACAAGAAATTGCGTAATACTGGTCTTGAGGTTTACGCAGGGATGTAGTGGTTTAGGTGATTTCAAAATGTGATGATGATCTATTTGTATGGCTGCGGACGAGCAGTTAACGGTGAAATTAACATCACACATTCGAAGAAATTTAGCGTACCAGGTGCTGTAGCACCAGCGAATTACTCATGTAACAAAATGAAAATACCGGTGTATGTGAACAGTGCTTTTCTGGTGAGCTCATGCAGCTAAATGCGTTTTACTGTTACTTTTTTACGCACCACATCACAAGAGCACGTAAGCAAACGCTGACCAAAAATGATTGTATGGCAGAGTTATTGCATGGTTGAAATGAATAAGCTAAGTTCATCTTGATATCAGCCTTTTACTCTTAGCTCAAATCGACAGCTTGGAACTTCGCACAAATTATTAATTCTCATCACACCTAAAATGATATTGTGAGAAAAATTGCACTAGTAGTTAATGAAATGTACACAATTAAGGAGAGAAGAGCGCAGCTAGTAAGTGATGAAGTTAAACCCTCGCTTGCAGATCTCGCTCGTTAGTCTACGAAAGCGAGACGAGTTGGAATGTAAGCTTGCATTGCTGCTGGGGTAAACACGCAGCAAGTTTATGAGAGTCGTCATGTCGAGCAGAATGTGGAAAGCGGAAAGCAAAACGCCACCTAGGCAACCTGGTCAGCGTGGGTGAGCACCAAATTTTTGGTGAACCCTGAAGTTATGAGTGTTTCCGAGCTCGAAATAACTGGGCTCAAATTCTTGGGGCAACTAACGGGTTTGTAAGAACATAAGAGCGAATTTTTATACTCCCGGCGGTAATCGACAAAAATCAACGTTGTTAAGTAGTTCAGCTCAAGTATTGTGAGCGTCAGCTGGATGTTTTGCTTCTGCTCTGTGTTCAGAAGTAGTGATATCGAGTTTCTTCGCATTGCACACCTAAATAAAAGTAGCACTGAAAATGGAAATGACATTGGTACTTAGGAAAATATTATATCGATTGATGATTGTCACTAAGCGGACGGAACATAAATTTGTGTTGGTTTTTCGGATGCGAAATTGTTTAAAGACATTAGGCTGTGCGAAAATTGCATATTAAAAAGAAACGAGTAGACAAACATGAATTTCATGAAACAGCCCAACCAAGGAACCGAACGCGCATATCTGTAATATTTAGGTAAGAGCTATACCCTGATTTTACTACAAATGAACAAGACTTCTCTCACTTGGGAGACAGTAATGATGAACAACACGCTCATTAAATTACCGGCATCAACACTTTAATGCACAATGAATATTTTGATCTAACACTTAAAATGTTGTTTTCTCTGACTTTAGACAGTTGATGAAGACATTCGATATCCTTTCATCTAATTGAAAATCTCACTTTGCGATCTTTGTTGAGCAAACACATAATATTCACCCTACGAGCAAAGCAGTATACGTTAGCTGAGTGTTCCTCGCCACTATAAATGGCTGCGCTGGTTCACATGCACGTTTCATGTAGCTATGTAAATTCAATTGAGTTGTCAATACAGAATTTTCTTACGTTTTAAGCAACTTTCCTAGCGACATGGCAAATCGTGACACTCATGATCATAGGATAGGGTAAAAATGAGGGTTCTCATTTCTCTCTCTTTAAAACTTTCCCTATCATCTCACGACAGAGGCTCACGGCGTCCGAGCCGCTCGAATTTAATGCCCGTGGAAAACTCGTCTAGTTTCATGGCTCTCAGACCAACGCAGAGCTGCAGCACGCCGCACACGCGACGCTTGCGCTCTGAGTGCAGGGAGATGGACGGCGAACTGCAACTGTGGTACTGAAAGACTAATAGCAGCAGCTTCAAATCGTCTTTCAATGCATTCAACTTCGCTGAACCTGAGTCATTCAGTTCTTGGAAAGGCTCTCTTCTGTGAGGGTTCGTCGTTCATCGATTATGATGTGAAAAAATGTTTGTATGATATAAATACGAAAAGGCGTCATCGCGAAAGACTTGTGTAAACGAAGTTGTCTACGGTATTCGTCTCGTATTCTTCCTTCTCGATCGTTCACGAATGTTCTCACGTAATTGTTTCAATGTCTCATACGTGTTTTGCTCTTCTCTTCACCACTGCACATCATCACTACAACGTGATCGTTAAGTGGAGGACTAAGACTAAACATCACTTCACAAAGGCACTTTCTATCCTTCTTTTCCTGATTAGTGACAATAGGTTATAGACGTTAATTTCTAGGCTGGCTAAAATTTCCATACGTATACGTCATTCTTCAGATTTGCTTCAAAAATATAATATAAGGCCTGGTATTGGTTGAGTCTTGTAGGAACGCAGCCACGTCTACCGCAGCCATTTTTCAGTTTACTGTCACGGGAATGCCCGATGCTGGTTCCCATGTGAATCTTAATTTATTTACTTATGATGCGATTTAGTAAAAATATCTTCGTAGAATTTAACATTAAAATCAACGAGAAAATTACTTAAGTATATATTTCTCAACGTGTGTAGAGGCAAATTTAATTTCTCGTTTGTCTCGCCCAAGAGGGTCATGAGACAGTAAGGATCGTTCAGAGCTAGGCCTTCACAACGGGGAATTGGCGCGCCTGTTGAGACAGAGGGGGACACTCTAGCACCAACAATCAGCGAGTAAAAGCATGCACTATAGGTGCTTTCCCTATCATTGTACAGCCTTCAGAACGCAGAGAGTGATTATCTCCAGCGTGCAATGATGGACTGCATAATTACTTCGATTAATTCGTCCGGTATCAGAATGAGGACGTTCGTCTGAAACAAATGGACTAACGTTCATTTAGGACTGTCGAG
Organism: Platorchestia sp. MABIK; assembly: GCA_014220935.1. NCBI lineage: Eukaryota > Metazoa > Arthropoda > Malacostraca > Amphipoda > Talitridae > Platorchestia > Platorchestia sp. MABIK. Next base: position 159,612 of record JACJUY010000648.1, on the reverse strand, counting down.
TTTTGTTCGTGTCCATGCGCTGCAACAGTCATCTTCTATTTTACAGCTCTGATTTTAATTAACTTGAACCGACATCTGCCATGATAAATTATTCCTGGCTACGCATACAAGCAAGTTCCGAATTTTCGAAATGGTCATGAATGTCCTAAGATTCCCAGTACTGAATCGTAACTAGTCTAGATCGCTGACCGACCTATATTGTGTCGAACGTTTACAGGGTCTTGTTGTGTTATTTTCGAAAAGCTCCCTCGAATACAAAGGCCTCAATACAAATACAAAGGCCACCTGGCCTCTCAATGAACAATGTTTAATCGCGTGGTATTTCCAGCTTAATGTTGAGAAGGTTTTGCGAGTGCTCACGTGATCCTTTACTCGGTGTTACCTGACAAATTTTTATTTCACCAGCGCTTCACGCTGCTCATTATTGAATATACATTAGATACTTAATTATTATGGAGATCCTGGTGATTCATAAATAATGAAATTTGTTTTGTTAGAACTCTTCCAGGGAAAAATATATCGTGCCTGTGAAGTCATGAATAAATTCATGACTTCGATTTAACATCAAATTTAAGCACATTGAAAAGAAATCAAATACAAAATCATTTGATTTTAACCTCTTAGTTGGTGACAGCCTCAATCATCATTGAGAATATTATTGATAACGAGAAATAATGTGGCCCACTTCAGAAAATGGACAAACTTATACAAAAAGAGAAATTTGCGGAATAAAGAGGTGATTACAACAGTTAAACGAAATATTTTCAACGGTAGAATCACATTGATTTTCATATCAAGTTTAAGAAGTATTATTACGCACAAATACAAATGTGTTGTGACAAGACTAATAGATGAGACGAATCTAATCCTGGCCAGATTCCGAGGAGAGCTGGGCGCAAAACACATGCTGCACATGAGAGACATGCGTGCGTAAACACTCCACCTGGCCTCTCAAGTGCATGCATCTCTGTCATGATGGAGTAGGAGGCTGAGAGCTGCTTGCCTCAACGACTGAACTCTAGAACTTGGGTGGCTTTGTTGTTCTTGTGGAACGCAGTCTCGATGTTGTGCTGGCTCAATATTCTCGAGAAATTATAGCAGCCGTTTAACATGCAATGTTGTCCCACATCCTAAATTATGGCAGCATCTTGGCGTGTAATGCTGCCCTATAGCATTGGCCTTTACCTCAGAAATTATAGCGACATTTCTAACATAGACACAATGTTGCTCTAAAGCCACGGATTCTCAATGTGTTGAAAAGCTTAAATTCGTGAGCTAGAGACTTGCGTGTTAGTCCAGTTATAATTCACCCTAATACAGCGATCCAGTGCCAGTATCGAGCGTGGCAGGGAGACCTATCTCATCTGTGAGAGCGTCGTAGGTGGTAAAGATTCAAAAACATTAAAAAGATTTGAAGACTTAAAAAAGGCTAAAATAGCTGCCCCTATTCGTGTGGGAGGAATGCGTAGGTGCATTCACGTTCAGTTGGAATGAGAGGGTTGAGTTCAGGTTGTAAGAATGAAGCGAGATTCCTTGCCCTCGGACTCTGTGCCTCTTCCAGTCGTAACCTAGTGAATTAGAAGTTCACTCTCACACTTTTTGAGCTCTGAAAACTCTTACGTTGTGCAGTTCTAACCAATTATTTTGGTTGCAATGTCACGTTCAAAAAGATGTTTCAGGCCATATTTCTTGCGTTTCTCAAGATAAATTATTAACCTTCATCTCTGTGGAAGAGCGGCAACCTTCTAAGAAGAAAAGTATGAGTTCCCTACCAATAATATTTGTCCCCCGAATGGGAGCAGGAGCAGCTTCGCTTTAAGATCATTCGTCAGACGTAACAGAACAATGCTGTGGCTCATTCGGGCGAAGTGCCCAGGCGAATTGTGTTGCTGGTTCTATGATGTTCTGCATCTCTTGCATTTCATTCTATCGATTTATAGTCATTCCCTTTTGACAAATTCAGTTCTGCCACTGTTTGGTCTTCTACTTCAGATTGGTGAATTCCTTAAAGCACACTGAATTCTGTCGTGCTTTGATGTTCCTGTGTTACAGTCTTTCAGATTTATGTGATTCTGTCTTTATCTAGCCAAAAACTCAGTTAGCCTTGCACTCATATCAGCATATTAGATGCTTCATTTTGTTTAACCTCATTATTCAACATGTTATAAGACTCTGTGGCCTAATTTTAGTTCTGAGTTAAGTACACTGGAGAATACTCACTACGCTGTGCTCAGCTACTTCTAGTCACACGCTTTGCGAATCTCATGAAGGGCAAACATCCTTATGTTTCGTAGAGGTCATTCATATGACTCATTATGAGGAAAATAACTCATACCTAATACCAATAAAGAAAGTCGTAATCTCACAAAGAAGAAGACTCGCTGACTCGCGACAAAAAAATGAAATTTCTGTTTTAGGAGAAAGATCTGTTCGCGTTTCGTGCGCTGGTCGCAAGGCACTTTGATGTTTAATTTCACTCTTGTAAAGGCAGTTTGACCACTCAACATGATTGCTGTCAAAAGTTTCTGGAAAGCTTAACTTTCTCATGGGCTAAACACAAACACAGCAGTTGTCTACAGACAAACGAATACAACTTTTAAATTTATTCACATTCTTGACGATTATATCTCTTTTCATACATACCAAGAATGTAAAACGGGATTTCATTGAATGAAAATAGAAATGTAGTTATAGTATAACTAATGCAGCAAGGAATATCTCACAACGATTAAAAAAAATGCTCAACGCATATCATTTTGCAATTGAGGATTTGTTTCATTGTAGAATATAAATTGCGCACTGAATTTGAGAAACGTAGGTAGAGTTAGATGAATGGAATTGCAGATGTCATGCAAGCTCTTGCAAACTTTGCGTTGGTAATCAAACAGAAGTCTTCGACAGCCACAGTGAGGTGCTCTTGTTGTCGTGAAGGCAAGTTATACAATCATGAAATGCGAATATACATCGATGTTTGCATAATGTTGACAACACACCGACCTGCAAGATTGGAGGCTCTACACAACTACTGCCGTCGCCCACTCCCAAGTCTTTCTCTTCTTATTTTATTAATGTATTTTGCTGACCATCTCGGAAATATGGATATACTTGAAGCAAATGCTACCGTTGAAAAAAAATTTTCAGAAAATGTTTCACATTTCCTTTGCACGTAAACAGTTATACAGTCTCTGGGAAGGGAAATATTGTAAATCATAAATTCAACCTTGAGGATGTTTATGACTTATGTCATGAAGGCTAAAAAACCAAAGGATGAGCTCTAATGTCTTTTCGTCAGTGGTGTTGACACGCTCAACATTACCCTGAAGGCTACAAAAATTACGCAAACTAAATCAGGAAGTATCAGAATCGCTCCAACCTTACCTAGCATCATACACTGCATCATACCTTACCTAGCATCATACAACTCTGTCTCTATACTTTTATAGAGACAGAGTTGACTAATAATCGGTTGAAATCGCACCCAAGGGTAGAATTCGGGTAGAAAAACAAATTTCTTTCCTCATTCGACTTCAAATATCAAACTACAAAACACATCAAGTTTTGGCATGACAATTTGTGTGGAATTCTTGTAATATTACTATCTACGCGTGACCAAATTTGTAGGTTTTGAAAGAATAATAATTAGAAAGCTTTTTATTCCCATTGTCCATAGTAGCAGTAGATGAGCAAGTCAGCACGGCAAGGAGCTTTAAACGGAGCTGCTGGTGCGTGGTGAATTTTTCCTGCTTTGAGCTACGTTGAGTGATACATTCTTGTGGTAACTGTTCAAGCTCATTATCGTTTGTAAAGCGTGGGTTTTACGTCTTCGAGTTCCGAGTCGCGTCTAATATCCAAGGAGCGGTCGGATCTGTAGAAGGGATTATTTCTACGTGGAGAGAAACTTCTTGCTCAACTTCGATGACATCACAGAATGGTAAACTTTAATCGTCTGTGGCTTCAAGTTCAAATATGAACTTGCAGTACAACTAATCCTTACCGATCGCGATACTTTTAATATTGGGCTGAATTTCTATTTTTTTCGAATTTTTTGTCCTCATGGAGTCAATTCATTTAATTTCTACCCCTCTTGGAGATTGGACGAAAAGAGGTGTTCACATCTTGGTAATCTCGCAAAATAAGAAGTGATATAATTTTTACATAATTTATAAAGTTGCACAACGCGGTGTACTGCAGGCATATGCGTATGTAATACACACACGGAGCAAAATATGCGTTTTTCATTGTTTGGCAGACAAGCAGTTATAACTTTCGTTTTTCTCGTAATTTCTTTCATTTCAAAGCCTCAAAATTCTCCAGCCAACCTTGATGGCAAAAATGCCACACCAAAATTTAAACTGGAGCAGAATATGGGAACAATTTGGACTCTGCTAGCGCACGCCGCTGTCTGAAGACGATGGGACAGAAGTAAAAAAATTATTCTAAAGGCATGTGAACTTCAAGTAAATGTATTATTGCAAAGAGACTCTTAGAATGAAGATTACATTTACGGTGAACACTTGCTGTTTGCAAAGCCAATGTTAGGGATAATGCTACCGGGGCTTTTGTCGAGAGTAGAAGGTGAGTTTGGAGACCTCGCTTGAAAATCACAAACGCATTTTTCTCCTATAAAAACACTTTCAGAGGAGATTTGTACGCTTTTTTGATGTAGGAAGGACACATGATAACACATGTTTTCATGACTGCAGTGACATCAGTTATTTCAAAAAATGAAAAAAATGTTTGGACCATTCTTCTGAAATTGCACGCGTGTACATCCAACTATGCATGTAGATCTCAACACCAACTTTATGTACAAACACGTTTCCACCCCTATACTTGGCTTATTTATACTTGGCTTATTTATACTTGGCTTATTTATACTTGGCTTATTTTGAAGTTCAATTCATCCAGAGATAATGTACAAGTTTTGAAACCTATAGAACAATTAACCGATTTGAACAAATGAGATTGCGATGAAACATTGAGTGCAGATACTGGGTGTCATGACTGAAGCGAAGGAAAAACTCGCTTCGGTTGTGACAATTTTACAATAGAAGTAAAAAAGAGACATAAATGTTCGAGGAGAGAAATCTTCGGATGTATTTCTCAGGATGAGAATGAAAAACCTCCTGCCAATTCCTATAGATGTTCTTAATTCCTATCGGTGGAGTAAAATGCAAACTTTACTCATGTTCACCACGTGGGATAAAGTGTCAGTCCTTCACTCAAACATGATTTTTCTTTCACTTTAGAAAATAATACTGATGATTCGCAAGATTGTTCACCGTTAATAAATTTGCAACGTATGAAATAAAAAACATCAAGCTATCTGCTATAAGCAGCAACATTTAACACTTCTGCACGAACGAATACAAAGCAAAGTTTGTTCTGTAGTTCCCAGGCAATTGACGCTGAGCATAAACAAATAGATTTTAATTTAGTTTCCTGAACGTTATGCCATACAAGCGCTGATCGTGTGTTTCATTATGTATACCCAGAATGAGTTTAATCTAGTGTGATAATTACTCAGCGAGATAAATTCGATATAAATTCATCGTTCTGAGTAAATGATTACGGAATAAAAAACTAAAATGGACAAAATGCTTGAAATAAGGACCAAGTTTCTACGAATGACGTAGGTCTGCCGCTTTTCAGCAGGTGTGCATTGATGAGATGCAGCAAAACAACGTGCGTTGATGACAAACAATATCTACCATGTATTGGCGAGCCGAAATTGCCAACTCACATTAAAGGAGATTTACATTCGAGTATTTGAGATTGAATGCAACCTACACTGCACCTTAAATGCGAATCACTACGCTTAGAAGCTGGAGAGGAAGCTTGCACAATATTTAAAGTCGGCTGAAGCTAGAGCAATAAATGATACGTTGACGAGCATCTTAGAGATGTGCTTCTATCGCCTTCCCTGTTCCCCTCACTAATCCCTCTGACGTTACTGCTCAAACTTGTTCCTTCCCCTCGCATTACATCGTCTGGGCAGGAAGGAAACGAGCGTTCACCTGCGCACCATCGGCATATTGAGTCCGTGAACACGCCCCCCGTCACGGTTATTGATGGGAGATTGTGGCCCGAGTATTACGGTTGCGGGAAGTAACTATGACGTAGCCTTTCAGGTTTGGGAAGTGCTTTAAGGTGGCTCCGAGAAAGGCAGCAAGAAATTGCTGCCTGCCTGGTGCAGACTTCAGTTACACTGGCTTCGAAAATTTTCCTACTAAAAAGACAGGTTGGAAGCGTGATTTTCAGTGATTTGTTATGCAAGGTTATTCTTTTTAAGATAAAAAACACGTAGCTGCTGGAGATTTGTGACAGAAAACAATGAAATCTGTACAAAAAGTTATTTTTTAAGCTTACTCACTGTACGCTAAGTTGAGGTTGTGGTCAGATGTGCTAACCACTGAGCTTGAGACATTTTAATTCGGCACCGTGGAATTTGAAAAAATGGAATTCGAAACTATGAAATTTGAAACCATAAAATCTAAAGCCATAAAATTTAGGAACTTGTAATTTAGAGTCGAGGGTTTCATGATCATGGAGTCTGACACCAAAGAGTTTGAAACTTTGAAATTTGGAAAAACGGATTTTGGAGCAGGGCGGTTACAGACTATGAAAAGCATTTCCTTCGGAAATAAAGCGTTTCGAACAATATTGTTTCCCCGTTTTCTCTCATTTTTTCTTTATCTTTCTCGCATTTTTCCTAAATCCATAAGTATTGTTTGGAGTCAACCTTTTTAAAAACAGCCTACTAACTCCCCCAAGCGGGCCCTCTCCATCAATAGCGAATAAAAAATCTAAAATTAAAACTTTCTTCAGAAAACTTCCTCCTCGGCCTTTACAAATGTCTTATTTTCACGCCCAAAATGCGGTAAACTTCGAACGGAAACTGGCAAATTATTTGTCTCAGATCTGGTCAACAAGTCGTAATCTCTACTGCCGAGGAAGCGCGGTGTTTTCTAACAAAATTACTGGAAACGTTAAAAAAACTCTGATAAAAACTGTGGAAAAATGTAAAATGTCGTCGTGTCTCAACAAGTTTCCTCTTATGGAAGTGGATCGGATTTGTATTTTTAATTCCGTTGATTTAATCGACAGAAGAATAATGGCGGTATTTTTAAAATGAGAACACTGTCGGTAATACGATATTTCAATTGTGCCGTGATCCGATTCTTTGGAACTTTCCCTAACCGCAGTTCGAAATTTTTTAATATTTCGTTACTAGAACCATTATAAGTAATTTTGACCTCCCCATCTCCCAACAAAACTTTTAAATTCATCATCTTTTTACATGTCTGAATCTATTGCCTATTGAAGTCTTTCCCAAAGTTTTGAAACTGCTCTTGAATTTAGACAGGAATGTATTCAAAGCTAAATTCAAGTGGCTGTTTATTTTTGGATTCCAGCAGCCGCACCGACATCCTGCTTTGATGCAAAGGTCTGTATCGCCGAGTGCTGCGGACCGACGGTAACAATACTGAACATCTGTTATTAATGGCTCTTCACTCTCTGTAACAACAAGCCTACTGCGCTCCGATGAACATCGCGCATCAAAATCATTCTGTTGCACAGCTTAGCGTAAAAATGAAAATTTTACACAAGCAAATATTTTTGGTTAAAAAAATTTTCATCAGGAATATCATTCGAAGTAAAATAATCAGTCGTTTACCAGTTGCAAAAGTTCTCTTAGCAGACAAAATAAATTTCAGAATCATCATTTCTTTGTTATAAACTTCAGCCGTAAAGAACGCTGAACCGTTTAATTCAATACATTTTCAAATCTTCAAATCCATTGAAATTATCGATAACAAATTGGATCTTATTTAAACTTCTTTTTGAATTTCCCTCACACTCAGTTTAATTGATTATTTCAGTTGACTGATTTTCTGATTTCGAAATACCATTGTCTGCTCATCAAGAAGAGCCAATCTAATAATTTTTTCTCCATTAATTGATCTAATTACCTAAATATTGTTTAAACAATAACTATTCAAGGAATACCTGGTAACTATTATTCCAGTGACACCTTTCTTTATGAATAAACGAAAAAAACATGGAAGAAGCTGTTTTCATTCATTTCCGCTGACTTCGTCAGACGTTCCATAAAAAGAGAATTTATTTTAAAAAATGTAAACATTTTACACCAGTAGCAGGTATTTTCTACCATTGATTTCTTTGATTGATTTTCATGAATGTTTAGTTTTTCATTTTCTTATCAAACTGGGAGTGGAGAAGATCGGCCGTCTATTGATTATCTACAAATAAACGACCATCTGTATATAAGTAAACATCTAGGTCTATAAACGTCAGCAGTTAATGGTTTCTATACAGAAAATTTCCTTTGCATCGGAATTTTTGTTCGCTCATTGCCATTGAACTTGGCAGTAATGTTCGTCAATGGGCTCCAGTGTTTTGTGTGAATTGTTGATCGGTTGAAAGCGTTTATTAATCCTACGATTCTGACGCATAATTTCAACGGTGAAATTGGGTCGCTACTCGATGTGATTCTTTGGTGTTCTCCCAAGTGGCTGAATAGCATCAGGAGCAAGCGTAGTCTTTGAACTGGCTTTGCAATGCTCTAACTTCGATCACGTGAATCCGATAGCGCAAATAGGAGAGGAGAATGCTCAGTTACGAACACATACATATACACAATATTTTGAAAGTGAAAATAAGTTTTCTCGAAATTAGAATACACAACCATGAAAACATTCCACTGTGAGATATAAATATTCATCGGTTGCTTATGAGAAGTAGCATAACTCTGAGGAGGGATTACAGTTGATTTCAGGGGTGATGAAATGGGAAAAAATGTAACAAAATGAGCAAATATTTGAACATTGTCGTAAGAAAATAGCTTATTCTCCTCGATCCTCGCTAATTTACCAAGTGCTCGTTAAAATGCGGAGGTATTTTTTGCTTAAAATTCAGAGTCTGGTCTTGAATGGCAGAGACAGTGTTGACTTGAAAGAATGTCATTTATGACAGCGTCATAACTGAGCTCTCAACTGAGTGCTGACGACCGCGATTTGAGTGAACGTTTGGAAATAAATAACATGCACTTTCTCTCTCGTTTCCGCTAGTGGGCAAAACAAAAGAATTTTTGAGCACACTTGAGATTCTTATAGATGGTTGAAAACACTTTTTGTTCTGTATTTTGGTATGGTGCTGTTAAATGAAATTTGTCAACTTCACGGCATGATAAAAATAGTCATTTTCCATCAGCAGTGAAGTCTAGGGTTGCAAGAATTGGGCCACTGACGAAAATATTATCGCGATATTCCTCCAAGGTAATAATTTTTTTAGGAGATTGGATGTTTTGCTCCTTCTGATGTCTTCTTTTACAGTGGGTTTGTCTTTGGAGGTTACGCAGAGAAGAAATGATCCCGGACAGCTTCCTCATGGTGCGGATCTGAGAAGTTTGGCGCTATCGTGAGGGATGATTCGAGTTCCAGGCTCTTAGATTGGCGCCTAAGTTTTGCTGTGGGAGCTTGAGCGTTCGAGACATGCGAGTGGACGGGAGTAGATTGAGGTAGCGAGGCAGTCTCGGAGCTTCCAAGTCCGGGTCTGGGCTCCGGGGTTCTGTGCACGAGTTTTTAGCAAAAAGTGACGCATTGAGTACTGGAGTTTTAAACCAATATTGTAGTGATGTATTGAGTTTACATCGAGGCAATAATTGTTGAAGTTTTGAGCGAGTTTTGAGGTACAGTGTATTGGATTTTTAAACCAATATTGTGATGATGCTTTGAGCTAGTAACGAGGTAACAATTTTCAAAGCTTTGAGCGAGGTTTGAGGTATTAAGGTCAAAGGTTTTCAATGAGAATTGAGGTGTTGGGTGTTTAGGTTTTGAGTAGTATTGAGGTATTTAGTTTTTAAGTTTTGTTCACGTAGTAATGAATTTAACATTGACTTTTCACGTAAGTATTGAGGTATACAGGGTAGAGGTTTTGAGTAAAGATTGAAGTATTGAGTGATAAAGACATTAATCGATATTGTTGTGTTGAGCAATGAAGGCTAGATTGTGTAATGAAGTATTAAGGTCACAAATTATATTTAAGTTTTGAGATTCTAAATCCTGGAATTTTGATGAAACATTGTGGCATGAACGCTTGAGTGATATTGAGGTACTGAGTAGGCACTCAGGATTTAATTGAGCATTGAAACAATATGTTCAGAAGTCATAAGCAAACATCGAGGCATTTGTTCTAATGGTACGATCAAGTATCGCAGTATTCTAACCTGAGTGAGTGTAAAGGTATTTTGAACTGAGCGGTTATTAATGTATTGCTTTTTGTTGGCTCATGGGAGTATTGAGGTATAGAGTATTGGAGACTTTTGTGTCTATAGAGTTCTTTAATTTTTAACTGAGAAATGTATTTAAAGAGAATTGAACTGCTGACCACAACAAGAACTGAGGTTTCACGTGAGTGTTCAGGTTAGGACTGAACGTACTACTGAAATTTACTGAGTACTACTGAAGTTTACTGAGTACTACTGAAGTTTACTGAGTACTACTGAAGTTTACTGGGAAGTACTGAAGTTTTATGATTACTACTGAGGTTTGCTGAGTCCTACTGAAGTTCACTGAGTACTACTGAAGTTTACTGGGTAGAACTGAAGTTTTATGATTACTACTGAGGTTTGCTGAGTACTACTGAAGTTTCGGGTAAACATTGAGCTGTTAATGAAACCAACTAACGCGCAGCCAACAAAACTATTTGTACATTTTTGAACGTGGTTCAACGAGATTCAAATTAGCAACTAAAATTTTTTTTAGTACTTACATTGTTTTTAAAAAGGACCGTGGAGTTTAATAATTTTTGCTGGTTTCTTTTCATTAAGGAATGTAGCAGTTAAAAATTGTCCGCGTTTTTTAGCAGTGTTCATAGATTGACCGTGCTCGAAAATAAACGAGCTTTTTAATTTTTCCAACCATGCTTGAATGTGGAATCGGATAAACAAGGGAAAAAGAGGTAAGAAGAATGCACAATAAATTTTCTAACTCCTAGTCGAGTTGAGTTTTCTTCGTAATGAACCTCTTTGTAAAAATAATTAGCCTGTAATAATGTTTAACTTTCTCCCATTCACTAGGTTTATACATTTCTCATTCCATTCTTCTGCGGTATCCACCCTACACCTTATCAAGCCTCATCTCTTAAGACCCCCACACACTACACGCGCCACGAGCCGAGCCGCGAGCGGGGCCCAGGCTCGCGCGAGCCAGCTTGGCTCGGCTCGCGTTTGCTGCCTCCCACACATTACACGAGCCGAGCGTTAGTTAGCAAGTGTTTTCTCTAGAGATAACATGGACTTCTCCTATTCAGATTCAGATGATCTATTAGAGATGGCAATTTGCTAAGTGCTTAACAACTTCGAAAAAGGTCTAAATGGTGCAAGTCTTGGCTATTGAAGAGGGGAGAACTGTCTCATGGCCAGTTAATTCAGGAATTGAGACTAGAGCCTCGAGACTACGCTAATTACTTGAGAATGGATGAATCAACGTACTCTGTGCGTTTAACCACATAGTCTCTCGTTGCTGTATCATTGACCTGTCTACATTTACAAACCAAGACACCATTTGCTTCGTTTTTTTTACTTTGTTTGAGTAGTCTTGACTTTTCACTTTCCACAGACAAGGATAACTCCGATGAAGTTCAATAAATCCTACAAGAAAATCTTTCTTATCCATATTCACTTTTATTCTAAATACTTCTATCACACTTGAAATTCAATAGTGCGTCGTACATCAAAAACTTTCTGAAAAGAAAAATTCGTTAACATTGTGCACTGAGCTGACCGCAGGCTCGGCTCGTGCTATTTTACCACCACACACCACCCGAGCCGAGCCGCAAGCCAGGCCAAATATCTGGAAGTGACAGATCAGCACGAGCCGAGCTACGAGCCTGATTGCGCGGCTCGTGGCTCGGCTCGAACATGCCCACACACTACACGAACTGGCTCGGAGCTCGGCTTGTTTGCTAAGGCTCGGCTCGTGGCGCGTGTAGTGTGTGGGGGCCTTTATTACACACTATAAAAAAAATAGAGATCAGAAATGAGCTTGAGAATCATCCCTTTCTAGTGCTCTTTCGTTGTCGTCAAAAACGAAACTAAATTTTTTATTATTGAGCTACATGTAGTTTAAACATGGAAACGGTTTGGAAAGGAAACGTTTTCACTCAAATCCTTACTTCCCACGATTGTTCTATTTATGCGTGAGAATAACATCGGGATGAATTTCAATCAATGAGAATAAACTGAAATTGAGAAAATACAAGTTGGTATTCTTTATACGGTTTTCATGGTATCCAGTTTACTAGGTGGGAGGAGGAATAGACAGACCAAACAAGAGAGCAAGTTCACGAGCATCAAACTGTTTAATCTCATAGGCGGAAACTTCACACTAATAATAAATTTGCGTTTTAACTGGCCTCCCCAACGACGAGCTCATGCACTCAGAATTACAAATCTTTTACCACATCATTCAGGGCGTTAATTCCCACCGACGGAGGTGCGCAGAATCTAAACCGAGTGAGTAACCACATCACTTGTGCCTCACCTTTCTGTAGTGTCTATATTTTCGCAACAACCATTTGTTACTCTAAACACAGTCATACTTCATTCATTGCAAAATATTCTCCCTCTCACCATTCATTCATCTAACTTAACTATGCATTTTTCCTGGAAGAAAACAAAATATCACTTCATCTTCATTGAGCAATATTTTAAATCTCCTGCCGCACTATTTTATGAAAAACGTTCTCATTTGTGATTTTTTGTCCACATAAAGTCACATTATTCCTGTATTTTTGTGTTGCAAAAACTGTCTATGAAAGAGAGTCTCCAGACTCATTTTCCAAAGAACAAAATTCCTTTCAATGGGATAATGAATAAAAAGCATCCTTCCAGAATCCCATCAGGAGTAATGAAAGCATTCGTAGCATTGAGTCAGGCTATTCTGAATCACTTTTCATTTGCTCTGCTTTGTGCCGTTGAAACTAAAGACTACTCTCGCCTCCACTCATATTCTGCTCCTGAATCGAGATGTCGTTACGAGAGGCAGGTAATTCTCGGTGGAAATGTCCCTCTGTGAATGGCTGTGAATGCGTAACCAAGAGATATCACTCAAATGAAGATTGGGTGCAAAATTTGTCCCATTAAAATCTTCCAAATGACTATTTCTTTTTAACTGAGGCAAATATTAGATACAAGCCCATAGCAGTGGAATTAGTTTTTCATTTATGCAGTAAAAAATGTTGCTTTGGTGCTTTCCTCCAGTGTGTGAGGCCTTCTTTGTCATGTAGATATGCAGACTAGCTAGCATTTGGGTATGCAAACGTGTGAATGAGTTGAAGGAGAGGAAAATTTTCAATGTCCGTGTTGGAATTAATTAGTCTTAGAAGCAACGTCAACTCTTGAGAACGTTCACTAGCATGTTACTTTTATAGAAATCAGCTGCAAATGAACACTCGACAATCTGAATGACGAGAATATAAAAACATATTTGAATATACATGTAAAATTAATACGAGTATGTTTGTGGCAAACCAACATTTGAAAATTTTTCCGTCCTTTCATTGCAGCAATAATGAGGGCAGCTTAAATTGAAGGGTTACTTTTAAGGCATTCATTTTCTTTGAGTAATTAATGTGTACACATTAACTACTCATTCATTCATTAAAAATCACAGTGTAAGTTTTGAAAAGTGGTAAACCATTGAAAATCCTGCGTGTAAAACAGCCAGCTGACATTACGATGAAATCATCGTAATACCACATTGTGACATTGTGACATTGTGCCATTGTGACATTGTGACATTGTGCCATTGTGACATTGTGACATTGCAACATTGTGCCATTGTGACATTGTGATATTGTGACATTGTGACATTGTGACATTGTGCCATTGTGACATTGTGACATTGTGACATTGTGTTATTGTGCCATTGCGACATTGTG
>JACJUY010000648.1:64338-145531 GCA_014220935.1 Platorchestia sp. MABIK | reverse complement strand
ACATTGTGACATTGTGACATTGTGACATTGTGACGTTGTGACATTGTAACATTGTGCCATTGTGACATTGTGACATTGTGCCATTGTGACATTGTGATATTGTGATGTCATATTGTCAAAAATGCCTTAAAAAGTGTTCCATTTAATCAATTGATGTATGTGAAGGCCAGGTTAGGCTTGTCCACGTTGAGCCATGTTCTTCAGTTCTTCACATTCCAAGCCAGTTTAAAGAAATGACAAGCAGTTTTTTTTAGGCCTCCAATTCCTACAGCATGACCTTCGTTTTCCAAAATCCCCCGAATGTGCAATTTCTGAATTATATATATATATATTCATTTTCAAAAAGCCTCGTTCTCCCAGAGCGACTGGCGCGTCTTTGATGTTAAGCCACGCTCTCTCAATCATGCATCCTCAATTTTGTAACCGCTTCTTCGGATGAGGATTGTCTTGATATGGGCTCAGTGTGGCATTGAGCTTGTAAGAGGGAAATTGACCACAAGTCACGCGAAAACAGCATTTGATGGAAATGAATAGATATAAAGCCTTTCATTTAAGACGTAAACCATTCAATGCATTCATGAAAGTTACAGGTAGCAGAACTATGACGCGAGGACGATGAAAGCAAATGTTTTTCAGATTTTTCAGATTTTACGTTCAAAATCCGCTGCTATACCAATTTCTGTTGCTAGATTATGGTATCTCACACAGCACACCGAAATTGATGAAGAAGTTGCCGTTGGCTTCATGATTTCAATCTTTGAGTAAAATTGATCGGCATTTAATAAAGAATAATCCTTCCACAATGTTATTGTCTAAATCCTTGTTTGCAAGAGTCTTTTGAGGGTTTCTATGAGCCTGCCCTAATGATATTAAAATTTAAGAGCTTTACATTCAGGACTACTTATAAATTCAACGCAGGGTTTTGTTTCCAAAGAATAGGTTACCTGTTTTGTTTTGCCTCTAAAATTTAGATCACATTCTGGATTAATTATTACGAAGGTGTTAGGTATTAGGTGAATGAATGTTAGCTATTGTATAAAGAAATACTAGATTTTAAGCTAATGCTGAGTATTCTGCAATCATTGAACTGATTCTAAATATCACTACATATTTCGGGAATACCGGGCATAGCGTGCACTTTAGGTGTAGTGTGAACAGTAGGCAATGTGCGAATATCATTTACTGTAATATCACTAGATATTGTTGGCAGCTCGGTGTGGTGTCAATACTCGGTAGTGTCATCACTGAGTATTGGCGAATACTGGGTGTTATGAACGTCATCTGCATTTATTCAATTTCGTTGCGCAGGAGTGTAACAGACTATAATTGGTTCTAAATGTTAGTTTGTCAAAAAAAAGCATTAACGAATATTTGACTCAAAATTGAGTTCCCCCAACACAACAATTTGACTCTGATAGAAAAAATGCTAGAGCGCAAAAATCACTGAACATTTAGGACTAAAAACTAATTCTCCACATAAGCTCAATACTACGAACTTGGCAAATTTCTTTTGTTCGTTCCCTGATAAGGAGTAAGATACAGTCAGTCTTACTCTCTGCATCGAGTAATAATATTTAGCGCCAGATGTTCTGATATACCTGAACCTGATCGGCAGAGGCATCAGGCAATGCGAAGGCCTGCAACAACGACAAGTCTCGACGTTTTCTTTTGTCCGCAGCGCGGCGAACTGATCTTATTTCTGATTTCTGTAAGAAGTTACTTTTCACCTGGAAAACTGTTTCGCGGCTTATGTTTCTTAAGTATGCTTTTCTTTCGAGTCGCAATTTCGAATGCGTACAAACTTCGATAACGTTTTGTGGGGAGTTTCGAACTCACTTTCGATAACACAATAATAATTTACAGCAAGAAGCCAATGCAGAAATCACAAAATAGAGCACACTTCACAAAAAAAGAAGAAAGCGAGAAAAATTCTAAATAACTGTTTCGTTGTATATATTATTTCCACAAGTTTTAGCCTCCAAACACATGAGAGCTTATGTAGAAACAATTTTAAAAAATTCCCACCTCGATTTATCAGAAATCTTTGCGTTGGCTTTCATCCATTGAAGGAAGAATGGATGAAAACGCACGTTCGGTTTAAATACTTTTCCAATAAAATTCGTATCGTCACGCTTCACTCCATTTAGACAGACCACACAATATGAAAAACAATCACAATAGAGAAAATCCCCATTCTTGTGATGCGTTTCTGTGAGAGTAAGGCCTGACGTGTATCGGGTGCATAGCGCACAGCCTGGCGAACAAAAGGCAAATGTGGAAGTTGGCTCAGATGAAATTATGATTAGTCTCGGAATATTCTCTTCTGTTGCCTGCAGAGCACAGCGATGTCATGTCAATACAGGCTTTGTGCCGCTATTTGCTCGGGGAATTGTGTTTCCGAAAGTTATTACTGGAACGGACGACCAAAAAACTGTGTTCATTAAAATAACTATTATTGAAAGGGCTCACAATGAGCTCCATCACATGGTAAATTTTATTTTGTATTTAAAAATTGTACCAGAGATACTAACGAAGTGTTATTTCATTCTTAATTCATGAATCATGTTGAACCTCATGTTTAGATTTTGCAGTAACCTTAATTCGTGTTTTTTATCTGCACTGAGAAAAACGCTTCCTTTCTGCTACTATAATTAGAAGCGATTATCATTTGTTATTGATGAATATTATCTATTAACAGGAATCGTTAAAGTCATCGTCTATTCTGCTTAAATGAAATTAACGTTGTTCTCGAACCATTGACTTTTGTTCTTTGAAATTCACAAATCTGTCTCCCAAGTTCATGTTAACATTGTCACTAATGAATTAGAAGACGATATACTTATACGAATTCGAGTGGGAAAGTCCTGCAAATATTTTTACTTAGTAATTTTATTCCTGGTATGAAAAATGACACGTTTAAACTTCAAAAAGTCTTCAGACTTGCGCCAGCTAAATACGTATTGCTTAGTGAAGTGTTTCTCGGTTTCCCCTGACATTTTTGGGTTATTAAGTCAGCTCTAAATAGATAAGAAGTAAAAGGAAGTCTTGTTCCTTTTATTTAGGAAAGAATAATTGTTCTACACTTAACAATCAGAATAAAAACCAAAATTTTCAACCTGAAACTCAAGAGATATGTGTGTGTGCAGCTAAAGGAAATGTAATTATTGAAAGAAAACTAGCCTGAAAAATCTGACATTGTTCGAGACGCCCAAAAATTTAAGATTGATGTTTTTTCGTTGTATTAGACAAATTTTGAATTAATTAAATTAAAAAAACAGCAAAATTACTAGCACGCTTCTTACTCAGTTTCCAGTTGTCTAATTTTATGTTCAGGTCATGTAAATATGATTGAATTAAACTCAAACCACTGGTTTGAATTTTCATAAAATTGTCTAGATTACAAAACGATGAATATATTTCTACTGGTGACGAGAAGGTTCAAGTCTGAGGACTTCCCAAAGTACCGATCGAGCTCATCGTCACCGTATTTTATGGGATCTTTTATTTCACTCTCAGCGGCTGCACTCCCTAGTTTATAGATTGAGCGTTTCTGGAAACGTGCGCAATAAATTCTGTATGGAGACTGAAACATCCTCAAGGACCCAACGAGGTCGATACTGTAATGTTGGAAACGTGAGTCAAGCACGCAATCACGCGAGCGAAATTCATTGACATGAATTCTCTTGCATTCCGCATACACGAGAGCTCAAATGAAAAATCTTCCAAAGCTCCGTTTATTATACCCATGTATTCCATGAGAAAGTTTTGAAAATATCATCCCAATCCTGAATAATCTTTAGGAATGTGATTAGGTGACACAGAGACGCAATATTTAATTTTCTATTTATTCATTCGAATGATTCCATCAAGATGAGTGCTGCCCCAGGGGAGACATCAACGTTAACGACGGTATAATTTTGTTCCCAAATGTGTTCTACTAAATAAAAAGTTCACTGTTTATTTATCAGTGAAATGGGAATTTAAATTCACATTCTAGCATCTGATTGAGCTAAATTAAAATAAATTTTCATACATTTTCTAAAATAATGAAACATTAATTATTTACGAAAAATAATTTTCAAAAATTGATCTCGGTTATAAATTATTTAAATGGGAAGCTGAATATCGATTTACGGAACTGAAAAACTCCTTAGCGATGTGAAGTTTTTTAAGAGTTCAAAAGAGGTCCGTATTATTTATCTGAGGTCACATTCCTAGAGACCAAGTTCTCGCGACTCACGGCATGTGGAGACATTATTTATATCTAAAGGAGAAATTAGAAGGTCCACAAGGTGTTGGGAATCTCATGGCCAATAATTTATTTTTACTTCTATCAAAATCAAAGAAATAGTCCGACAATTGATTGTTCAAGGATTGAACGTATTTTTCAACGATTTACTGATTTGTGGCTCAACGATTGATTCCACATACATTGATTTCTGTCTGTGCTCATGTTTTGAACAAGTTTTCTCGTCATGTCTACAAACGTCTACTTCTGTCGTGGTAAAATAAACAAGCTCTCCGTCAAATATTAAAAATCATAAAATTCTCATTTCTGCGTTGTTTTTAAGAACAAAATCGAGTTATGGAGACGGGACACAAAGGCCTGCGAGGGAAGGGAACAATATTTTCAATGCAACAAATTCTGAAAAATTATTAACTCCACGGACTATACTACCAGTATTTAAGTTACTTCTTGCGAACGCCTGTGCGTTTGGGCTACGCTCTGGTTGAATGACGGCAAGTAAATAAACTGATCAGTGAAAATGTTTTCTTTCTATGCAGTTTCTAATTATAAATCATGTGATTTGCTGCCTTCAATACGATTTATAATTACTCTAAATGCTTGATTCTGCGCACTTCCATTTATTTCAATCTGCAAAATGCAAAACATTTATATATATAAATAGGTAATACCTTTTTCATCCCCTCAGAATTATCAAACTGAGCAACGTTTTAAAGTGATTAATGACGAAATAACGTGAAAAATAGGTCAAACATTTTGTAATTTTTTGCCTCGACGAACTAATGTCAGCTAAAACATTTTCGCCTGCGTACAAACTCATTTAATTGCTATTGCACAAACATACATCATGCCGCTTATAATAAATTTTCATCAGAAGATTAGGTTAGGATAATGAGCTTTCCATTTGACTGCGAAAGAACCTTGTACTCCAGTAAACCGCCTGATCATCTTGAGCTACCGGTTAACTTTGCGCAGGGGGTGAGAAACCGACCTTAAAATCAACTAATATCCCCAGGATATTTTTTTCTGCACGATTTCCTATAATATTCCAGCTTTCATTCGGGCTATAAAAACTATTTCATTTTAGTAAGTGATAACTCAAAATAAAAACCGTGAATCTTATGCATGGGTTTGATTTTTTCCTCTTTTCTGAAAATTTTTCGCGTTACAATCGCACATTTTTACAACACCTATACAGTCCAGAATGTACAGTAAATACTGTTTATGTCCCTTGCCGAAGCAAATGTGCAATGCCCATTTGCAGAATGACTTTAATCGCTGCAGATTTAGGTCTTAATTCCCCCGATTTATCTGTTTGAGAGGTGCGCTCTCTCCGCTCGCTACATATTCCAGGGAGATCTTTCCGTTCGCTTGTACATTCGTTGTGCTGTTCTTTACGAGTAAATATTTTGATTTGTCTATGATACTTCATCGAGCAATTAACAACAAAGCCGATGGCCGTCGTCTCTTCGGTCTTGATGTTCTTAATAAAAATAAATCTTTCTCTAAAATATTTTCATTTATCCGAGTTGAGAAGTTTCGAGAATTCTAGGGAACGTATTTCTCACAAGAGATGGCTTACAATTTGTTGGAAAGTTATAATACAATTTTTGTACAAAATTACACAGGAAAAATTTTATCTTAGCAGGAATCAAAAAAATTGCTTGTGGAATTTAGACACTTTTTCATCCTGAAATGTCGCCGTGATGATCCAAGGCTTTCTCAAAAAAAATAAACACGTCTGGTTTTCTGTAAATAAACGAGTAAATAGAGCCAATAAAAACTTTTCGCAGAAGTTAAAATGCAAGGAAAACATAATCATCCAAGTTTTTTGAAAAGAGTTAATGGACTCTCGTCTTGCCTGAAATGATTTTGAGAGATTTAAGTCATTTTCTAGGAGCGAATGGAGCAATTCTAGAGAATATTGAAGTGAGATTGCCAACATAATGAGGGCATAAGAAGTGCACAGAGCAAGAAATATCGAACAATACTGTAAACTCTCAGATATCTTCACTCAAGCCCATTAATTTATAATTACCGAAAAAGAGAACAAAACCAATCCTTCCCCTTGTCATCACTAAAGTCATCCACCAGCACCACACTGCTTGGTCTGAGTGTTTCATTCTTTTATTGGTGAGGTGTAGTTGTGTCTAAATATATTACTACAACAACGAACGATCTTGAAATCGTCTCTGATCGATCTAAATTTTCTTTCGTCTGGAAAATCACCTTCTATCATTACTCTAATGTTCAATCTCTGTATTCCTTTTATAAATTAAGCCGTTTCTGTTACAATGCTTCAGTGACCAACGACATGCTTTCGTGCACTGTTCTTAACAGGTTAAAGTTGGTGTTTTCAAATCCTTCTGAAGGCGATGTTAGATCGTTCTCACAATGACATTTTAAAGAAAAGAAGACAACTTTTCTTAGGGCTGTCTCTAATGGTACATGTAGGTTTAGGAACTAGTCATACCAAGGAAAAGTCATTTTGGGGGCCCCAGAGTACGGCTTCCTTAGTGATGTAGCAGAGGAAGGACCGAAGACTGTTTTTTCTGGTTATATATATGGTTGTCATAGTCAACTACTGGATTGCAGATACACGTATACGTTTCACTGACATACCTGCCGTAACACGGTTAGAGGTCGATCATTTTCTGACATTGAATGCTTCATTCAACCTACTCCGATCTTTACAAGATGAGTTGCAAAGGCCTCAAAACATGGTACAAAATAGAGAACTGAGGTACAGGGCATTCAAAATCCTTCTTCACTAAACTTAGGCAACTCACTGAAGCATAGTGTTTAAGAAAACTGAACGTCATTTACTGTTTGGCTGTCTGAATTTCCAAGTGACGAAAGCACTTGTAATTCAGAAAACACAATCTCATGCATACGTTTTTTGCTTTAAAAATTCAGAAATGTCTTTCATGGCCTCTGTAGATGAAAGAAGACCCGACTGTCACGTCTACATATACAATATACTTATGAGACGAAAATGCTTACTACAAATGATGCAGCGCCAGCGAAGACGCACTCCATCTGAGGCTG
The DNA here is from genome assembly GCA_014220935.1 of Platorchestia sp. MABIK. Classification (NCBI taxonomy): domain Eukaryota; kingdom Metazoa; phylum Arthropoda; class Malacostraca; order Amphipoda; family Talitridae; genus Platorchestia; species Platorchestia sp. MABIK. The sequence continues at coordinate 138,237 of JACJUY010000648.1, read as the reverse complement.
GTTTCTTTCTAACACTTATTGATTAGGATTAAGAAATTGAGGCGGAAGTCTAAAAAAATTGAAATTTGAGCATAGTGCTTTAACTTAATTGAACGATCCAAAGCGCAATGTTTATTCTAAATAAAAGTTATCATCAGTCATTCGAAGAAAATAAATTCAAGCACTAAATGTTCGGATTAGCCAATCAAGTCAAAAAAGTTGAACAGCTAGAGGTTAAATATTTGCCGCTAACTTCCAACGATGAAAAAATTACCGAATAATCTGAGAATAGTTTTCAAAAGAATAAAGTCAAAAATAGGTATGAAAACACAATTGAACACAGAAGCATATTTCTGTTTTGAAGACTTTTTGTACGCCATGAAAGTACTCTGGTAAATTGATCAACATTATGGTATACATAGGTTTGCCATGTGACTTTTGAAGTGAAATATTACGTATTCCTTGTTGAAATGCTACGCATTCCTTGACGGCCCTCATTTTACCATAGTTGCTTCCTATTTAACTGTTTGGCCAGATTTTCCTCTATGATAATGGAGAACTTTAACTTAGAGTATGGTAGAAACATAATGCACCGAATTTTATTAGCAATGATCCCACAAGTCGAAACATTTCCCTCAAAAAGTCATTGAGATATGTGAAGTGTCATGAGATAATTTCTCCATAAAAGACTATGATCCAAATTCTTCCTTGCTCCCTAATGTTCTGAGTTCGTGGTTGTTGAGTGAATTTAATTAAGCAGCATGTCATCTGACATTTCATTTCCGATGTCACCGTTTCCACGTCCTGTTTTGTCCTGACGAGTTTCTTAGAAAAATATTTCTCGAATATTCCCGTAGTGCGGATTCCAACCCTCAATTTTCTCAACCCATATAAAATTAATTTTATTTCATGGCTTCTGTGGTCCGCAAAACTCAGCGAATGTTTCTCATCTGCCTCAGATTATCCTGCTCATGTCGGCCTCAGGTGTCTTATGGAACTTTTCACTTCAGATGAAACTTCGAGTCCAATGATAAAGTTATTGGGATTTGAAGGAATCAAAGTTATATGGCACCCTGTTTTGGGGGCAGGGAATTTAAAAATTTTGCCTATCCCTTAATTTCTTCAATAATAACTATGTTTTAAGATTAATCTATCTGCTTTACTATTATTTGTCAAAATACCATCATTAGAACCTTACGTTAAAGATCTTTACAATAATCATAAACTTTTATAGACTTGTTCATGACTAGAGATGGACAGCTTGAGTAGGTCTCCTAGGAATAGGTGCAACGTTGGCTTTTTAAAATGAACTGAAATTAAGTTCATGAATGACTCACGTCAAATTCGATTCCTTTTCCACCAGATCGGAATAAGTGTTGAACAAAAGTGTACAGATCATTTTATGTGCTCTGAACATGAGGCACTTGAGGAAACCTTCAAGAAGCCACGTGAGCTGTCAACTAAGTTTACACCCCTATTCGCACACCCAAGTTAAGTACACTTTGTCTCAAAACACAACATGCACATTACTTAATTGAGCGCATTGCATTTCGATCGAGCACCAACAACAAAGCACTGGACGCCAAAAAAAGAAGTCTTCCCACTTGAGTTTCATGTTTTTCTCTCGTAAAGATAACGTCATGACATGGAATTCATTCGAAACTGTTCAGAGAAACCTATGAGTAACTGTGAGTTATCTATTTGTCTTCCCAAACTTAATTGTTGTTGGATAAATTATTTGGCAGCCTCAACATCTGATCACCCGACTGAAGCTTAAAATCAGCGTTGCGTCATAATTTCCAAAAATGAATTAAAAAACATGTTCGAGTTGACCTTAAATTTTTTGACGAATGGAATTGAAAAATCGTAGGAGCGCTTCTTATACCATAAAAGAATTCAACCAGCTTAGTACAAAAGTCTAACCCTCGCCTCCTAAAACGAGGATGTTAATTGGACAAAAGGATGCGAAATATTTTTTTTTTTGGAGACCCATTCTCTGCATGCCAACGTAGAATAAGTTTCTGGTCCACTTACACCTTTTCTCGTTTTATAAACACGCGTCAAAACAATATAGCAACAGTTTTCACAATCATATAACACCGAATAAAAACTAATAACAGCGGATCAAAATATAACAACATCCAGTACAAATCAAGTGACGATGCTGTAAAATTGACAACAGATGCAAAATGTAATGACATAGACAAATGAATGTAACGTTGCTGCAAATTGTATAACACTCTCAGAATGTTGCAACAGACGTTCATTTTCTTTAACAAATAATCAAATCTTGTAACAATGCTTCTTATAGCCAGTATCACAGGTTCAAAATAATGTAACAGATGCAAAAAATAGTAACGAAAAGTCATGAGTTGTAACAACATCTTTTAAACTCCTATTGACCAGAGAAGTAATTTTCCCCCACGTCCTCATTCATTAAAAATTGAAAATAATGAGCCCACCTCAAAATCCCAAAGGACAAAATCCTGAAAGTCAAAATCCCGAAAATCCAATTCCCGACCATATTTGGCAGTGGAAGCGTCGACCCGAATTGGTGGTGTTTGTTACGAATTGGTGGTGTGTGTTACGAGTTGGTGTAGTGAAGAATTGAAAATAATTGCTGAAAATTCTCCATGACAGCTCGTATTTAAATTTGGTATAAGATATTTTTAACTGAACAGGACATTCGAGATTTTGCTTTTCGGGATTTAGATATTCCGGATTTTGACATTCGGGATTTTGACTTTCGGGATTGTGAATGCCACTCGACAATAATATGAGGCTAGGTTCTATTACTTCCCGGTCAGTGGATGATGCACTGACCGGGAAGTAATGGAATTTTCCAGAACAACTCTGACGTGGCCGGTTCACGTGTGACATGTATTACTGTTCAAGAACTGGGAGTGAAGCGTACCACCGCTTATTTCATTGTTAAGTCTTACCAACTACGTTTGCCCGCGCAAGACTTGTGGTTGTGAGAAGATGATAGATATTGAGAGCCTGGATTTACTTGTGATGTTGATTGAAGCTACTCCAACCAGAACCGCCAAGGATCTCAATAGAGCTGTTCGTGCCCCTTTCGACCGCAAGCCCTACGTCTCAGATGCCACAGTTGCACCACCTGAATGGCATCGTGGAAACATGCGCTGTGGCGGCAGCGCGCATAGCAGGAAAGTCGTTGCGTCAGCACCGTGAGGAGGTGCTCTGGCATCTCATAGGCACGTGCGTGCCTTTTGTCACTCCAGCCATTGCAGCAGACAACCGCACCCATGCCAACAGCTACTTGATCAAAAGCCTTAATCAACAAGATATTTTTTTTTGCATAGTTTCAATATCTCACATATGATATTCATTCCTTATTGTAATTTTCAATAATTTTGTATGCAAAGTTTCAATATGCATTATGTACTACGCTTTGTACTTTACTGTTTATTTTGCGTATAAATAATTGTGTCAGAAATTGTTCATTAGTTACAGTAATATATACGCACGTTACTATTTTTTGTATAATTGTTAGCCTTTTTGAACCTTGTTGCAATAAACCGACTCTGTCACTACACATTGTTTCTTTGTTCTGATGTATAGTTTCACTGTCATTCATTTTGCTTGGTGTCGCTACAATTTGTCGTTGTTGCTATTTTTGCGACACTGTCTCTATATTTCTATTCTCTGTTATATTCAATGGTTCATCGTTGTTAAATTTGCCGTTCGTCGGTACATTTTGAAAGAATGTGGTTATAAAACGAAAAAAGGTGTATGTGAAGCAGTTTACGTTGTTACTTCGATACTTCAAGAACGTTCTACAACAAATTAGCGCAGTGGATGTGCATGTGTGTTTTACGTTTATTAAATAATAAAGCAATTTGATTTCGATATTCTGACGCCTATAAAAGGAATTTTTCAATTTTAGTAAATTAAATTTTATAAAGTGCTTGGCATGACAACTACTGGAATATGGATTTCATTTATCCTTACAGGATTTATTAAACAGATTTCTTTTACTTAGTTTAGCCGTCCCACGATTCAATTTTGCCGTCACAATTCTGAAAAGTTAATAGTGAAAGAATGGCATGAATATCTCAAATGAAGTGGCCCGCCAGTGCTGTCTCAGAAGCCAACCCGCGCTGGCTTATACATCATAACAGAACTGGCATCATTATGAGACAAAGTCGCTCACCACATTCAGCTCAAAATGTCAAAATAGTATAAAGCTCCGTTCAAGCTCTTTTACTTCAGTTTATAATTATTTGGCGCAAATTTTGAATCAGAAAAAAATGAATTTTTTAAAGAACGTAAAAATACGAGTATTTTCGTAGGTAGAAGCATCCTAGTCTTGAGAAACATTTTTACTAGAGCAATGAAGCCATCCACAGCTCATCATCAGTAGATATCTGTGGAACAATGGGCATCATGAAAATTTGAGAACCAAAACGTTGAACATATTGCATTGTATTTAAGAAAAATATAACCAAAATTTAGAAATTAGAATCAGGTTTAAAAAGAGAATCAAACTTAACTCGCCTCACGTACTTGAACTCTCTAGAAAGACAGAACCTGCTCCCCTAACCAAGAACACTCAGACGAGTGTTCTAGGCTAGCAGACGGGTCGTGGGTTTTAAGAGTTGGGTCAGGTTTGAGAATAGAATGCTTCCAACCCAATGCGTCGCTGCACAGTTTTCCTTAAAATTATTCTTACTTTTGGATGGTTATTTGCGTGAGTGTGTTCCCTAACAGCAGCTATCAACGACCGTGACGCAGTCAATCAATTGAAAGTTTCAGGTCACGAGTGTAGATTTTGTATTTCTTGTGTGTTCGTGTTCAAGTGAGCAAGGGACGCTTAGTCTGCTTTCCTTTTCCCAGCATTTGATTTTTTTAATTCAAATTTTGTCTTTCTCAAATTCAAAATGGTATGTGTACGTTTTAGTTTTATACTTTCCATTGTTTGTTTTGTAGATTTCTATTGATGGTGAGCTGTGTAGCTCGAAAACTTCAATAAAGGTTTTATCCAATACTAGGATATTTTGCATACGCTAATTTTTAGTAGGAATTAGATTCCCCAAGGAAATATTTTTTCGAAGTGCCCACGTGTGAAACTCTGGAAGGAACAAACTAGTTAAATCCTCTGAAATAACTCAAATAGCGCATTAACAAAAGAGGGTTAGGAGAGCATTTGAGCGGATCTCAATTATTACAGCGGAACTTCAAAATGTAACTCGATTAAATGCCGCTCTGTTTCATAAGCCATTTAAACTGGGAGTAATGCTGCCAAATTCCATCGTTAGCAGACTTTTTTCTCCATTTTAAAAGTATAATATACTGCACATGTTACTGCACATGCACCAAAATTGATTATAATTGATACTGCACAAAAATTGATTGTAATTTTACACTAGGCGTAAATACAGACCAACTGTGAGCATGCTTTCGGAGTAAGGTACTCATACGTGGCAAGTTATTAACACATTGGTCCACTCTAGCGTTAGCGTGACATCTATTTTGTAGGCGGTGGCTATAAAACCCAGTTCATCCGAGCAAATTTGCATGTCGCAGGCTGTGTGTGAGCTCGGCCTACGTGGGTTACCTCCATTTCCACACCAAGTTGCCTCGGATGGGAAGCTCAGAGCTCTGCTTCTAGCTCTGCACTGGGCATTCACATTAAATTTAAGTTATCAGGTGGAGTATGATTTACCTGGTGCGCTCAAGAATTCGATCACCTAATGAGAGTATCAATTTCTTCTGCTAAAGGGCTTAGTATAGTATTACTTAGCTTCACAAAAAGAGCAACTTATACACAGCTTAGGTCAGGCCATTTACTGAAACCTGTGCAAGGTTCTTTTCAATCTTCAAATTAAATTCTGGTTACAAGAATTGTGCCCCGTATATTCATTGTGTTAAAAAATAAAATAAAATAAACATTTTAATTTGTAAGCATTGTCAGTAACATCAACTGAGAACTGCATTGTTTCCTCTAAGTTTAGAGTGAATGTTTTATAATTATTTCAAATGGTGTACGTGAAAAGCGTGCGTACCAAGAGGAATTTATACAATTTTTGTCTATTCTATTATTTCCAAAGCAATCAAGGCGCACAAAAAGTTCATGTTTTGATGTCGTACGTCATTGTGGTCTCGGCACAGAACTCTCACGTCCTGTCACATGTGCATTCATCTAATGAAGTGGTCACCCCATAATATCTGTATGAAATATGAAAACGTAATTACAGTATTTTGCCATAATCGTCAAAGGAAGAACAAAAGAAAAACATTGCGAATGGCTATCAGCGTTGGAGAAGCATCTGATTGTCCGCACGAGAACGAGCCGCGGTATCGAGTCGATTGTGTCTCGTTACAGCGCTTCCACTGCCTCCAATTGTCTCTTTCTCGTGAAATAAATAGCTCTGGAGATTTTCCGTTGTGAAATTTTTGTGGTGCTACATCAAAAACTGAGATGCATTGATAAATTATTGAAATGGATTATGCTGATGTAACGACATTCACATTACACAGTCTGATACGACGGTAGAAGAAGGGAAATGTTATACAAAGATTGATGATTGTTAACCATTGTATGGTTTTTACGTCTTCGAGGGATTTTAAAATCTGATTGGGCAAACTCTAGATTTCTCTAATCAAAAAAATTAAATACTTAATTATAAAAACTTTTAAATTTTGGCGACCTTCATGGAAGTCAATATTGCTAAGGTTTATCTCGCTAAGAAAACTCAGCGCGGCGCTTTGAGAGAGCCAGTGACTTACAAAAGCAATTATTACGTCCTTGCCTTGAACTCCAAGATATAAATTATTATTCCATGAATGTGAAGATTGAACTCACGTGCAATTAAACAAAATAGAAAAAGGGAACTTTAATTTCAGATGTTTTTGCGACTAAATTGCCGTTGCATTTTAATCATTTATCAATTCGCTGTAAAAATAGCTAACTCAGTAAATTGCTACGCTTGAAAAATAAAGACAGCGTTTTTAAAAAAGTATTTCATGTAAAGATTATGGAATAAACTGCAATTAAACAAAGGCACAGCTTGAATGGAATTTTACAAGAGATTTAAAGCAGATCTTATGTGCATGAACAATAGAATAAGAGGTTCAATGAAAATGCTAAGAGTATTGAGGAGGGTATATTGAGGAGGGTATTAAACAGAAAGGCAACATTTACCGATCCGAAGAATTTAAATTTTAAAATACACATACATGGGCGATGTTGTGCTGAAGCAATTCCCATTTAAATCTATTAGGTAATCCCCTAGCTTTTCTACGAAGAACTGCAAGTAATTCTTGGTTTCAAATAACACAAGATTTTATACCGTCGCTTGCTTAAACAAAATATAAATAGCCAGAATTCTCACTTGTTTTAGCAACAAACAGCTTTAGTTAGTATGACCGCAAATTCGAGGCCTTTATGGCAGGACGCATGCACTTTTGCTGCAGTCAATAAAGTATATTTCAAGTGATACCAGAGACTAGGGCGCTGGACGCAGCCTAAGTGACACACGCAAGAACCGGGCGGCAGCAACTCCGATAGACCCAAGACCCTCATGTGACCTGTGACGGGTGTGGACAGATTTTCAGCCTCATTGACTGCGGAATTGATTCCTAGTCTCTCGCTTTCTTTCGTTGTATAGAGATCTCGGAGTACATTTTCAGCTAATTTTGTCCTGTTGCTCTAAAATACGCTCATATTTTTTGCTCTTTCTTGTTTCTCTTTTTATTCAAGAGGGTTTTAATTAGGTCCATGCTTGGGATAACAAATAATTGAGATTCCTGAAAGATTGATAATGTAAAATGGTTGTGATGATAATATTTGTAATAACAGATCTTGTACTCACCGCGACGGGCTCCGCTGTTGAAGAGAAGACTGTCGCTTCCTGGTGCAAGCAAAGATAGCGCTCGGGAACTCACTTCTAGGAACTGTCTGGTGAAATGTTCGTTTTGGTTTGGAGGTAAGAATCACAGAAAATGTAAACTATTTCAAAGACAAAATAAATTTTAAAAGTGAAAGGGGCTTCTCGAGCGACCGAAAATCGGTAAGTTGATTTCAATAAATATTTTCCTGTCTCTGTAAACGAAAAACAGAAAACACGATGTTCAAAACTGACAAAATACCTGCACTCAGGCTATGTTTCAAAAGCGTGAAAGTGAAATGTGTATTCAAAGCACGCTCACAGCCTCATTTGTGATTGTTTTAACTATACTACCAGCCTAATTTTATTGCCATTAGGGACATATTCTCCCGCAGTGAACTAGCTACAGCTCCTTAGAATTTGTTGTAGTCTACTGCAAAAAGTAATGGAGTGCTCCTGTGTGGCAAGAACGATGATAATGCGCGAATTTTTATATTATGAATATTTTTTAATCATGACTGCGTTTTGAGATATTTGATCTAAAGCTTGGATGAAAGAGTTATCAACGAATAATGGCTATTCAATCATTCAAAATCCATTTATTTTTACTCGCTTTAAATGATATACGTAAGCATTTGTGGAGCATGAACAAATTAAAGTAAAAATTTAAGTAAAAAGGATAGGTAAAATTAAAGCAAAACTTGCTAATTTTGTGATAAAGTGAATAGTTAAACCTGGAATTTTATCTACTTTTAACATTATATTAATTTGTTTCAGTTAAAATACGAAGCACATTTGAATTAATTATTTTTAACTTAATTCATGTAAGATATGAATATTTCATAATTTACAGATTCATAATCCAGAATGTACGAACGAAAAACATCTCATAGAATGCTACAGTGTCTATTCTGATAGAAAACTAAAGCCACTGAAAACGAAACTTCCTTGGAATATTAAAATAAAAGATTAACAGTGAAATCCGAAAGTTATCTAGGTATAACATTGCACAAAAGGAGTTCAACATTTTTAATGAGTCTAATTACCTCACACCTGCAATCATCATTTGTACTTTAACGCAGCCACTAAATTAGAGAAGGAAATACGCAATTGAATTAACTAAATTGAAAATACGTCTAAAATACGCTTCGCGACACAGTTTTTTATTTTACAGGTTCTCATCATTGCATCACACTCATTCCTTTTCAATTTTGTAGGTTTATACATTACCAAAGCGTTTGCAAAGGAACTTTGTATGGAGAAAAATTACGTCATACAACGAATTCATCAGTCATCAATTATGTTCATCAGCAATAAATAGTAAAGATTTATCCCCTCTTGAAATAAGAGATTGAGAAATTACTCAACATGTATTTGTTAGCTAAAACTTAATTTTGAAAATAATTGAAAATTGTAAATGATAAAAATTAGCTTTCATCAATTCTCGTCCAGTAACCGTTAGGTTAAGGGCCAATATGAATTCAACAAAAAAAATTCAACTTTCTTCCAGCAAGCAACTCAAAGCTAACAGTTCATAACGAGCAAATTTAAATGACTTCATTCGGTATGGTTACTGAAATTTTGTTAATATTCATTGAAATTAGAAAGAAAAAATTTAACGTACTATTTTTTGGAAAACATAACTTCATAAGTCAATACTCAGCATAAATACCGGAAACACCATGCAGTAAAATAATGCCTAGTAGAACCTTCTGTTCCTAATTAAGATTGTGGTCCAGTTCTTATCTACTAGCGAGGATGGCGAGGCGAGGAGGAGCAGCAGCCACGCGCACGTCCTGCCCTCACACTGTCTCGATGCACAATGCACAGCGATCGTGCCTACCTCTGATATTCCCCTCTTTCGGGGTGTATTTGTACCCCGCCGTGGACGCCATTTGTGGGGGTGTCACAGGTGCCCCGCGGGGGCGCGACTCCCCCCGAGAAGGAAGGGCTACGTCACACCGCCCCACTCACGCTGATTTATAGAGGCATCGATAAATGTCTATTCTCCTTGTCGCTTTGGCAAAATGTCTCACGCATGAATGGATGGACAAAGCTTACTATTGCTCCGTAAAGATGTACCTGTCTGAAAAACACGGATTTGCCTGGAAATATTTGTCACTGCTTAATAATGACTGTCACTTGCAGAAAATAATTTTCTAGATAGCAATTTAGTGAGCCTTTTGACTTTCGGTTTTTCTTTAATACAAATTATTGCATAGAGTATTTTTAGCCAAATGTTCTGTTCCAGTTGCTGAAGCAAATTACTTTTAAAAGAAAATTTACTTCTCAGAAATATTCTTCTCATTGAAAGAATAGGGTTCCTCGAAGCAAATAGATAAAAGATTTTCAATAGGTAAATTTTGTGGCCACTTTGGATGAATATTTGGCAAAAATATTCAATTAAGTACATCCTCTGATGTACATGTCCTTAGTTTTTAATGTTACCCTAGATAATCAGCGGAATAGCAATAATAAAACAATATTACATCGCTTAGTACACTTAGTATTTGTGAATAATTTTGCAACGGCAGATTCGAATGTGAATTTTTGTCCGGGTCATTTCAAAATTTTGATAACTTTGTACCATCACGGGCAATTTCCTAAGAGAACTGCGTCTCTTGTAATTTGTTCAATTTGTGCGCTATAGATTGACAGATTAAATCAGACTTGACGAGAAGCAATTCGTTTCATGTTATGTGGATAAGAAAATTGACGCTCTGCAGGTTGGTTCACAAGTAATTTGGGATTGATGGATGAACTCACTGCTACCGAGATATCAAACCCAGCGAATCAATAACTCACAGCAGCACTCCTCTTTTCCTTTTTATACTTTACAGTCATCCGACATTTAATAATCTCCTAATAATCCAATGAATATAACCATTACGTTCTGACGTTAGAGTTTATTCAAAACTTTCCTTCAACTTACGCGAGAAAAATGTGAAACCATTTTCTTGTTGCGTGTTTACCCGTTCTCAGGAAAAGGCAAAGTTTGCGTTGCTGTCATCTTCCCTTCTTAATTCATTAGTAAAATCTGTTAATGCACGTCAAGTCTCCTGCTCTTCGGATGACAAGAGAAGTCTTCAGTAAGTGCCGCAAGCTCCTTCGCTGCGTCAGAAGAATTCAAGCAATACTTTTGGCATGCCTCCGTCGTATTGAAAATTGCATTCTGGACTTCTAGCGTTCAGCAGCACGCGTAGCTGAGATGTAATCGCGGTATTACATTTGAAAAATTGAAGTAACGAGGACAGGATGCTGCTTTCACTTCTATGTCTGCCAGATTTAATGAAAAGCATGTTTTTTATCGTTTTTTTGTATTTACTACTCCATTACAATTCATAGTTGCAACAGCATGAACGATTTAGAGCACAAGCTTACTCTTGGTCCGACAGTGAGGGGCATCAACTGGTCTTGAAAGAATTCAGGTCGAACTCCAATGATTTGGTCGATTTCAGAGAAATCGCACTTCTATATGCTAGGAAGAAAACCAGCGTACAAATGATTATCTTAGCAGAAAATGTTTCAGCATCTAAAATTGTGTTTTCAGCGCTGAAATAAGAAATAAATTTGACTGAAGACACGCAGGAAACGTGAATAAATAAATACACGTTTGTTTTAACCCTAAAAGCTAACACATTGATATTAATTACTAAATTTGATGAGTGCGCGTAATTACGGCATAGATACTCAGACACAGCAACGCAAAAACCCAGGTAGATGCACACACGCAGAAATATGATACATCTGCAAGTGTGAGACACTGACAGCACTGACGTATTATTTAGTTCGCGTTTGTGACTGAAGACGAGTGCGAAATCAAAAATTTAAACTTGTTGTTACTGTTGTCATGAAGCCGTTGTCATTTGAATTTCATGCCTTGTAGCCGTTTCATGCGGTTGCACTCTGTTTTTCACTCTGTCACCAGTCGTTTACTGCAGTGACAAGCTATACACGAGCGGCCGGTGGGGGTGTAAGATGAGGGAAGACCGTCTGCATCTGGAACTTTATTTTATCGAAAATCTTCACATATTTTCTGTGTAAGATATCCACAACATGATTTAGTTCATGCTTCTTATCCAAGTAACTACTCATCTGAATTTAGTAAATCTAAAACAGAATAGTGCCACTTTAGTGCCACGTTAGTACGCAACGTTGAAACTAATAAACACTTTTTGTTATTTATATTTTTTAAGTAAATCTTTTTTTTTTTTGGGCTACATGAATCACTTATTTCGTGCATGCAATCGAGTTTGAGAGTCGTGTTTAAATCTATAAAGAAGACGAAAGTATGAAAAAGGTAACTTATTCTATGTACTCGAGCTGCATCAAAACGTCGAAATAGAGAAAAACGAAGTTCGAGAAACTAAAGTGCATCCAGCAACAAAAATGTTTTGAGCACATTTATAAACAATAAATGATGTTAATAAATGCTTTCTTTCACAATGAAAAACTCTTTAGTTCCTAACACCTTCAGTTTTACACCAACTGACAAAGTTGTGGTGTGCTGAGTTTAGTAAATTGAATATTCTGTACATAAAATACCAAGAAACATTTCAAGCGTTCACTGAGAAATATATTTCAAGATCATGTTTTGTGATTTTTTAAATTTATTGCCGGAACTTAAATCCGACTTGGAAATGGAAACCGTGCATACGAGCCTGAACCCTGCAACTGAAACTCGCATCGCTACGTCGGACTCCTTCCTTGATTTTTTCTACAGGATTTGCTTACAAGTTCCTTCAAATCTTCGACTGTCGATGGCAAATGCTGCTGGACAATGGTTTCCATCTCTCCTCAAAATCTGCACTTGAGGATTGCGAACGTTGCTGCAAAAAACTCAGATGTTATTCCTTCACGTTGGTGTTCAAAAAGCGTTTTGGTTGATATTGTCCTCTGTATTGAAACTCAAAATTGATCTAAAATATAATTTTCCATAGAAATCGACACTGTCATACAAAAGTTTGTTTGAGCTTATACTCAAATATACAGTATATATCTATCATTTGAAATATGCCACGTTTTTTAATGTCGTACACACTTCAGGCGCTTGGTAAACTTTGCTCAAACAGTGTTTCAGAAGCCATGGAATAAAAAGTTACGCCACATGACGTCAGCGATCTCATAATTTACATTAAGAAAGAGTTACCAAATTCAGCCACACCAGCCTAAGCGCTGGCCGAGCCCTTCAAGCACGTGTGCAAAATTGCTTCATAAAGGCAAGCAGACATCGGAGTGCTCAAAATTCCAGCGAATTTCAATTTGATGAGAGTGGAATGCTGGAGCTCGCAGCGCGCTTGCTGGCGTGCTTTTAAACTTCATTGTGTACCAATTATAAAAGATTTAATTCAATGGAATCTCATTGCGACAAGCACTCAAAAACTGACTCATTCTTCGGAGATAATCGCCAACATTCTCAAGCTTCTCTACAGTACATTAATTATGGAGGCTTTCAATCTCTGCATACCGCCACAGTGGTATTTACTGGAGAGAGGAGACTTAACTCAGTCAGGTTGTCACCACAAAACGAAATACCGTTTGCAGTGTTTCTTGTTTAACTTGAATTTTTGGAGCAAGCATGCTTAGTTCGTGTCTTCAAGGAGAGACACGAGAGTAAAGAAGAGATAGGGAGTGATAAAAAGGAATGAATTAAGGAGTCATAGAAGGAAGAACAGAAGGAATAAAAGAATAACGGAAAGACTTATAGATGATGATACAAGAGTAGCAGAAGAGGGCTGGAATGACGAGAGAGATTGAAGGAATGGACAGAATGACAGAAGGAGTGGCAGAAAGAGAGACGAAAAGGATTAAAGAAGTGACACTGTTTGATGATACAACACCTACTCACAAGTAACTACAAGAAAACAGGTGATAGCTGCATTCCCAGAAGTTGATGTTTGATTGTTTTGCTGGCGCATCTGGCTAGAGTTCAAGAGGCTAGAGCGAACTCCTCCACCCACTGAGCGTTCACTTTAGTCATTCTGTTAGTAAGTCAAAAGCTGAAAAAAAAACATTCGAACAACCCGAGTGTATCAATAACTGAGTAATCAGTAAAGGTTTCTTTCTTGTTCTTCTTCTTCTTCTTCTTTAATTGAAATCTTCGACGATGAAAATCTCAGCAGTCGTGGCTCGATGAATGGATTGATGGCATTCATTTCTCGAATTCCAATTGCATTTTCTCCACAACGGACCTCGTCCTCGGAATAAACGGTAACATTAGGAAATTGTAATCTTTCCTAGATATATCAAAATTACGGCTAGGGATACTTTAACGTTCTTTCTTGATGGCAATAATAAAGCTGGCACTTCTCTTCCTCATTACACTGATTGCGCTACCACAGCCAATAATCTCTCCCACAACACTCATATCGTTTTCAATGGAACTAAATTCACTTTTAGGATAAAAAGGAAAACCAACGTAGCTAAGAAAATCATGATAAAAAACTAACGTTTCGGATCATAAAAAATCCATCCTCAGTGTTCTGAAAAGCAATGAGTCAAAGTATTAAAAACTATTTCTGAACTCTAATTTTCTGAATAAACCAACAGATAAAATATTGACATCAGAAAAGACAAAAAAAATACAATAGTAAAACAAAACCTATAAAACATCTTAACAAACAATAGAAAGTTTGACCGCTGTGTCACATTCATTTGTGGACGGACGGTTTTTTAAAATGTACATCGATTCTAAAATGCGGAGATCGGATAAATTTGGGGTCGAGTCCAAAATTTAAAAATTCGTATTTTTAAAGAAATGGTCGTTGTCCAAACAATGTTCTCTTATAGACGAATTAGATGGCTTAGTCAGGTTATTGCCCGTACGAAAGGAGACTCCCCTGTGTTGTGCACACCTCACAAATAATTGGAGCCCAGTGCTACCAATGTAAGATCGCTTGCAGCGGTCACACGTATATTTATATACGTGATATTTGATATTTTCTTAGCTACGTTGGTTTTTCTTTTTATCCTAAAAGTGAGATTTCCTAGAAGTCGTCCAATTTCATCTAACTAAAATACAATACTGATAACGCTTTCATAAACAATAGCTCTCTTCCATGAAAACACTGATATCGATATCAGTCAATAACCATTTTCCATGACAACACTGATGATGTTACAACAGACCAAATGGCTTTTTTTTGATAACACTGATATTTCTAACAATCTGAAAACCCCATTCTACGATAATACTAATAAGGATAGCACAGTCAATAACCTTTTCTAAACACTAATAACGCTGCAACATTTAATGTTCCTACCCTCCAGTATCTATAATACCGCTATCACAGTTGCAGACCTTGCTCCTTACTATCGCTAATTCCGCTTCCATAATCAATGCCCCGACTCAGTATCTCTTATGCGTTATCGCAGTCAATGATCCAACTCAGTATCACTAATACCGTTTTCACAGTCAAATACCATGCCCCTTAGTATCACGAATAACACTAACACATCCAGTAGGTGGCCGCGCTCAGTGGTGACAGGGTCGCAGTTGTGGTGCAGGTTTGAGCAACGTGTCCGAGCAAGACAACGCGACAATGGCTGGAAGGTCTGTTGTGCTGCAAGAGGTAAGAAAAACAACCAGAAAAGTCTTTTTTAGGCCACACAATGTCACTCAAGTGGCAGCGACACGTCTGAAGAGCAGTTGTGTACGAGCTTAAGGCGTCTCTTGTTACGATGGATAAGAATAAAAATACATGTAAATATAAATACGCTGCAGCATTAAAAATTGTGAGGTACGCTGCAGCGTACCTCACAATAGCGGTGAATATCAAGTTTAAACATTGATTGAAGTTTCCTCGAAAATCCTCGCGCAATAAGAATATGTTTCTGTCGTATTTGATGCGTTGCAGTTACAGTCTAGCATTAATCCTCAGTCAGCCAATGAGTACCGTAGCTGTGTGTTCAGAACAGATTGCGGGAAGAAATATTTTGGACTGCAAAAAATGTCGGAAACGGTCCGAGAAGAACAAAAGATGAATTGCAGTTATTTAAAATGTGATTGTCATTATTTCCGAAACTCTACATTTAGGTGTCACTGATGTGCTTTACACACACACATACAACACACACAACACACACACGCTGAGTGAGACTTAGACTAAGGTGTCCAGTGCACGAAAGTGTGCTGCCACTTACTGCTCGTCAAGTGCGTAAGGACTTCAGCAACGAGCTACTTTGCAGTTTCACTAGATAGGTGGTGCGGCAAAAGACACTTGCTTAGTGAATTAAGACTTGCATGTTCATTTATCAATGCCACACACTTCAAGAAAACATATCTATAAAAAGAGAGAAAAATATTTCCTTTTCCCTAAATTCTACAAAAAATGCTTAACTAATTGTTTCTTGACAATGTCTTCGCATTAAAATCATTATATGGTTATTGTACTATGGTAGGCATCCATTAAAAGAACCGTATCAATGATTGAACAAAAGATTAAAAAAGCAATAAAATATATTCCCTCGGCCAGCTTACTTAGTTTGAAAAGGATTATGAATACTGGTCACAGAAACAAAAGACGGTGGGACGTTGCTAAAGAACGTCTTGGAAGACAAAGCTTCCATTTTCATTGATATATCATGAACTTGCTATTTATCAATGTGAATGCGATAGTCGCTGTTATTGTTGAAGTAAAATGACTAACTTTCCTGCATACATGTCATCATGTACATGGTACCAAACGTGTACCAGTCAGAGAGAACATGTTTCACCGAAGTCAAAGAACAATTCCTTCGTTCTGGCTGATGAAATGAAATACAGATCAAAATATAGATGTCAAATTTTTTTTATGCATGAGTTAAACTTACTTCGAGCTCATGTGAAGATCACTACAACGCATTTTGATGCGTTCAATTACCCCTCAACGACGGCGTGTACGGTTCATTTGCGTGGTATCAGAATTCTGGTAACGATGGCAACGTTGAGCACAATTCCAATCATCAGCAATGACATCCATCTGAAGAAACTCTCTCCTAATATTCTTTGCCCATAGTAAGAGATATTTGCAAAAGCCAAAACTCTGAACAAAATTATCTGGATGTAAGTGAATGCGAAATGTAGCTTTAGATCTGACTATGCCAACGTTTGCTGCTGCTTCCGGTGTTGAATTCAACTTGTGGAAATTAGCTCCGTAAAATAATTTACAAATTACCAATTACCATGCTGACTCAGCAATGAAAATAAATTTGCACATTTATATTTTTCAAGCTATTTAGAGCTGCATTCTATGGGGTTGAACACACACATTCTTCGTGAAGAGTCATAGTGAACTCATTCTATTTTTGTTTAAGTAGACCCTTTCAGATGAACTTAATTAACGTGACTTATCGGAAGGTTTTTTGTTCGTTCATGTGAACTTACTTAGTCGTTCGAATTACTTCATGAATCATATTTTAAATGAGACGAAGGCTCACTTACTTGTGCTAGAGCTTATTTTAAATTAATCTATTTATCCTATTTAACGTTTATCCGAACTTCTTAGTGTACTGGCATTTTTCCTTTTGTATTTGTGAGAGTTCTCGCAGACTCCCAGCGTCACTCCTTCATCTTACCTACACAATGAGTTGCGAAAATTTCCCAACAAATTCGTCAGGACCTCCCATTTTAGTTTTTACTAACGCGATAACTGCTAAAGTTACATGCATGGTGAGGTCGCACAGCGAGAGCGGTTTTGTGGAGAGTGCTCAGACAAATTTTACGGTTCGCTGTAGGCACAACTGAAGCGCCGTACCCAGTTTGAGCAGAGTTGTATCCTCCGAAGTGTGACTTGTCGAGTGGGGCAGTCTATCTTCCCTGAGACGGCCGAGTTTCAATGTTCTTCTGCGAACTATTTTCAATTCCAAAGGTTTTTTTCTCATTGAATGAATGTGTGTGTGGTTGTGATTACTTCGAAGTTTCTACTTCTAACTTGCATGGCTAAGGCAAATCTTGAGTCTTGCTAGCATTTCCTCTTCAAACGGGCTCGTTGCTCTAAAAGGAGGCTAACCATGCCCTGCTAGAGTGAAACTCGTCGCCATTCATATTTTCTTTATGTTACTAGAGAGCGTCTGCCTTTTCTAATTAATATTAACTTGAGTTTCTCCAGCTGCTCTGCCATTGCTCGCGCGATCTAGAATTCGCTCCACACACAGGAGGATAAAGTTCTTCAGGTACGTTACTGCACTTTCACATCTGAAATTAACATAAATGAGCTACATTGAACACATTAGAAGTTATTCATACATTTTTCCTAACTAACCTTTATTTTCAGTACCTCACTCTGATGCTGGCGTAGATTGCATTCGTATTACCCGCTTCGCATCTAACTGGAGGACTTCGGCGTATTTCTTCTGTACATGGAACAAACTCGCACATTGAACTTGGTATTTTCATAAATTTTAAAACTGCTGAATATTGGATTAATCAGACAACTGCAGTTGACTTATTCGTGCCCGAATTGTGTGCGTAAATTCAACTGGATTTTTTTTTGTCGTTTGTTCAGCTCTGAGAAGACTTTGGCTTGCATGGATGTGGTGTGGCTGCTTTTTTTGTTTTTGCCGACGCCGCTTGTCATTTGCCTCGCTCACATTGGGTGTTCTGGGATCAGTCGTCCTGCGGGTCTCTGTTGCTGGTTCTGAGTTCTGAGAGTACGTCGTGTTCATGCTTGGATTAGATTAGATTTTATGTTAGTTTAAGCCTCCCTCACCGCTACAAAGTAGAGCGTATCGAAGAAAGAAAGAAGGAATTCCCCATTTAGTGTGGAGATAAGTGAATGCAGAATCTATGCAGAAGGGAAATAGAAACAGTTAAATTGAGAAAGAAGTTCATGAAGCATGATAAAAGTTGAAAAAGAAAGTAGTAAGTGCTGAAAAAAACGGACAGCAGTGAACCGAAAAAAGGTGGTCCTTGACATAACAAAAATTTTTGATTTCAACAAAAAGTTAGCCTACTTAACTCTCAGCTCGGGCCCTCACACATTTTCCCCCTGGGAGTGCTGATTCCCATAGATACAATAGTTGTATCCCCCTGAGGGGCGTCGTGTTCATGCTCTAGCATCGTAGTCCTCTTACCAGAGTTCCATGAATGTGGCCGGTTCCTGCCTGATCTTCTCGTCCTCGTGTGTTACTGCCAGAGGAACGGCCCTACTTCCCTTTTCTGCTGCTGAAACTAACCCAACCAGTGACGTTTGTGTCTTTTAGAGCGCTTGTGATCTTGCCTGAGATTAAGATTTTAAATTAACGCTTTGATTACGCCTGGTAAAACTGAAGTTTGACATTCAAATCCAATTTAAAGTCAATTGTAGAAAGAAATGTTGAAAATACCAAGCATTAACTGGATCGTTTTTCCATTCAGTTTTGATTAAGCTTTTTTTTTAAATTGGGTTTGTGAAAACTGGTGGTGGTCCGTAGCACAATGAAAACTCCTCAGTGACCAAATATGGCTCACGTCGCACTCAAAGTGTTGAAATTCAACCAAATTTCAATCCTAACTAAAGTAATAAGCGGAGTTTAATTACACCCATTTTAAGTGATTAACATTTGCCAATTTTAGCGCCTGGCCTTACTGATCTAGTAAATTTTTTTCTATTAAAAACTACTCTGCTAGGCTGCTATACATTCATTTTGTCTTTTCTGTGTTGAGAGACGTCAATAATACAACGAATAAAAAATATTTCATTTTCTTGAACGTTTGTGTTTTTTTTAATTCGGTTTATTGCGGAAAAAAAAAAAAATTGTGATTGAAAAAGTCCTGACAAACCCACGACCAAGATACCTATGAGCTTCGGATTTAGGACGAGATCTAGCAATGACTCTGGCTGCTTGCGGCCTTGAAACTCTAGCCTCCTAAATATCTCGTGAATATTTTGAAATAAATTTTATTTCTTCGAGTATACATAAAAATAAAATAACCGGACCTAGAATCGCCGGTATTAATTGTATAGTATTCTGTATTAAATTTTAAACCTTTTTATGAGCAGAGGATTGTCAAATGACGTCACAAAGTGATTGGTCTCGTCTAACACCCACGTCACCATAATCGTGTTAAGGTCACGATCTGTCAGATGACTATTTGCACTAGTCACTCGTTGGCATCACATTTTGTCACATGACGGAAAATAAACTAGCACCTAATAGCAAAAATTAGAGCACCATTACCATCATGAGGTACACCTATACCCTTTTCTGTCTGTACCGTCAAAGTTTATCTGCCATTGTACGGATCGTTTTGTTAATTAAAGTTCTATTCCATGACAAAATATAGATGAACGTTGAATGGTTTTGTATACATTGCAATACGATCTCCTCCTCAACTCGAGCCGGGCAGGAAGACCATTCAGTACAACTCGTGAAATTACCCTGTAAAACCGAGTCCCGGGGCTGCAGAAGTTGCCTGTAAACGCGAGCAAACTTTAGGCGTGGGATTGGTCAGATTCAGAGATATTTATAGAGCGTTCAGCCTTTGGTCCTGATTGAAATTCTCCAGACGCTGCTAGCTGTCCTGAGCAAACGAGGTGTTCGAGGTCTGCTTCATGAAAAAGCAGCTGTTTTGTATCCTGGAAACACCCCGCCTTCCAAAAGTGACCTTCGCTTCAACTGTTGATAAAGACGGACTTCTCAGGTATGGAGAAGCTGTCGCGCGGAACAGAGATGGCTCAAAAAATACAGAGTATCTGAACTTCTGTGCAGGTTTCTTCAAAAAGTATCAGTTCTGAGCGTATTCACCAAGTCTCAAATAGCTCCTCAAAGAATTTGTTTTTCAGACAAAAAACTAAGTTGACTTAGTGAAATTATCATCTAATTCGTCAAACAAAATTTCTGAAATTCTTTCATTAACGTGATGAGTTTATCATCGCCCCGAAGTTATTACAAATATCATACAACTGTATTCGAAGTTCCATGCAATGAGTTAGGCTTAGACTTACTGCCATAAAAATAAACACAACGTTCGAAAAGCGAACTTTGCCCTGAAGTAATTCACAAGAATTTGCGTGGCACTCGCATCATGAATTTGGGCTGAGCTCATATACGTTTATTTCTATACTCGGTTATATGTTTAACTAATTGTGAACTCTATTCGACCACTGCCCTCTATCTTAGATTTCTTTGTCTTTGTGGATGAGTGAAATGTTTATTTTATACGATGGAATCATTGGTTAATTAATCATTCATTCGAAGTTTTCAAACCAACTCAATGAATCTTCACAGTGTGGGACGGGTTAGGCAGCAGACTTAGGCCAAGAGAGACCTTGGTACGAGCCAGGCTCGGCACCCGCGGAACCTTCTTCAAACCGCAGCTCTCTGTCGTTATAGTAAAACAGAAATGACAGATAGAAGAGGTTACAGGCGAATTCCACTACTCAAGTAGCTCATCCTCCTCTCACCCACTCCTTTTCCGCAGGTTAAAAAACTGAACAATCTCTGTTCAACTCGATAGTTGTGATGAAACGATCAACACAGGTATTGAAAGACAGAGAAATTCAACAGAGTGACCGAGTAAAGGGCAAGATGAGAACCGTAGGTTCATGAAAGGCCTGTATTGCGCATTTACTATCTCTATAAGCACAAATGCATGGGTATGAAGTTAAATTGCGTACAGGTGAGCCGAATATAATTTCAAACTTTTTTTAAAGTACGTGTAAAGTATTTGAGTATTGCTTGTGAAAACTATTGCAAAACATGTAAACATATTGCAACTTTTTTTAACTTGCAATCCTTAACAAACGAGCTTGAAATTTTAAGTGAAACCCTAATTGATTTTTGTTGTGTTATTGGACCTTCAATGACATTGTTTCTAGAAGTGCTGCTCTTAATTATATAAACGGATTTCGAGGTCGACGAATTTGAATAAAAATTTCATGTTCAATGCACGTGCAAGTGGCGTTTTCTATAGAATTTTCCTCACTTTTCTCCTTTAGCTCGAAAATTTTCTACAATATATTTCCCTGACGTGGTCAATGGGTTCCAATTTCTCTGCAAAAAGCTAATTGCTACTGGAAATGTGTACTCGCTTATTTGCCTATTTCATGCCTTCTATTCCACTCGATACGCTGATATCGTCTCTCACAAGTGTCAATGCTGAGAGTCACTGAAGGAAGCTGTCCATGTCCTAGCAGGATATTCAGCCCTGATTTTACTTCATAAGCACAGTAACTAGATCGGAAGGTGCTAAGTCTCCGAAAATGACACTTTTCAGTGCTTGCAAGACGTCACAGGACGTGTCATGTAAATTTTTCCTCACCGCACCTTTTAAAAAAAGATCAGCGAGGTCTCTGTCTCAAAACGAACTTCTAAAGATGCAATAGTGTATTTTTTCGACTGTGTGATTGCTTTCACTCATTTCTGATTCGCCTTTACATGAAGCTTAACGTAGAATAGAAAAATCTCCTGTGTTATTAATTCCTGAACCACACCTTTATAACATGCGTTGTGCCAATATTTTCACTTTATTGTTAGCGTCTCGCTTTCATGAATGTCATCGCACAACTTAAAATACAATGACAAAATTTACACGAGTATGTCGTAATCAATTTTAGATTTATTGCCGTATTTATTCTCAAGCTTAAAACGGGATTAATTCTGAAAAGTTACTCAGGCTAGAAATGATAAGATCAGGTTGCATTAGTTTAGATTAGGTCGGCGTGGATTCATGTAACCTAGCATTAGTTACCTGGAGTCCCCGAAAATGTTTAATTTTCTCAGGTCTAATGAACCCAGCACAGAAGTGCATAGAAAACTAGTGCTTAAAATGCGCCGATTCGTGTCGTTACCTGACGTAACGTAACGTAACCTAATGTAACTGTAACGTTTCTTAAAAAAGGAGTCGGGGGGATGACGTCACGGCCCAGAACGAATAGCAACACAGATAATAAGGAATTCGCCTCCTGGCGACAATATATGACAATCTCAAGTCACCTGTACGACAATTTGGACAACAATAACGCCCCGTTGTTCGCCATTTAAAAAAAGAAAACTGTTACCTTACAGCTGTAATTCGGTAAATACTCATTTGCGATGGAAAGTGTATAGATGGAAATTTGTTTATTTTCATGTCATTAACATTATACAAGCATCAAAATTTCGAAAATCTATTAGTGTGCTGTTCTGGAATAATACTAATTTGTGAGTCACATGTTGATATATTCACAATGTTAGTTTAGATTCTGTACAATGCGTATATTTCTCGACAAACAGAATAACATTTTATGTGACCTCAACCATACATACGCTTTCGGATTTCTGTCTTTCGTGTCCCCTCTGCTGCTCTCAGTTTTCATGCGTTCTTCGCTGGGTGCTACTATCGCTTGAGGTCTACCGCCATATATCGCCTACCCAGGTGTAGTTTGAAATGTACAAATTAAGTGTTTATCGCTAAATTAAATGTGTAGAAATAAGTAATATCCATTAGTAACCTAACCTAACCTCACGCTGCAGTACTAGCTAGAGGTAGATGTATTAAAGTGTGGTGGGCTTTACGCTATAGCAGCACCCTTCGATGTCTCTCCTTTGCTTTTTCTTCCTCTTCCTTCCAAATTTGCTGCTTCTATGCGCAGGGTATCCTGCATGGGAACACACCTTATGCATTGATTCTCATTTTACTACCACACTAGACGATCACTTCTCTTCCCTCTCCTGGGATTGCGTTTGTAGTGGCTGGGAAGTCTTAACCTATCTAATATAATTATAACAGCCAATTGAACAATCATACAGTCCGTCTCGTAAAGTTTTAGCTTCCAAATTGATCTGTGCCGGTCATAACTGGGCTTCCTTTGAGGTTTGGTTAATTTACGAGGCATAAAGCCCTACCCTAATGAAACGATCGACAATTTAGCTTTTTTCGAAGCTAAACCTGTTCATGCCGAAATAATTTTCTTCAACAGGGAATAGTCATTTCTTTTGATGAATTAAAACGTGCATGGCTATTATAAGTTTAACATAAACCTCTATCGGAATAACAAAGCACAAAGCGTCAATAACGCAAAATGTACAGGGTATCCCAAAAATGTACTAATGCTCTGACTGACGATTATTCATCTATTTTTTGTTCTGAGCCCAGGGGCAACTAAGTTTTTCCTTAAATGTAATTGCTTTAAATTTAACGTCCTTATTTTATTTAACTCGATCGATCATTAGACTTACATTGCATGTATATAAATAAACACATATATCAAAACAGAATACATTAGTTGGGAGTTAAGGAGTGAGAACATTTTTGGGACACCCTTTTATACGTAACTTGAGGAATAGTTGGCCCTTCGCAAGAAATTGTTGACGATGTATTTTTTTAACCTTTCCTTTAATCATGTTTGCGCTTGTCTTTTTTTAGTTTGGAGTTAATGATTCAACCGCAGTCATTGCTATTATTTCACTGACTGTTAAGTTTCTATAAGCTTAAAAATTAGATGTATGGTTATGAAAATCAGTGTGTTAAAATGTTTGATGGCTTACTTTCATGTAAAAAGTATTGCTGGTTCTTTTATGCTCTTTCCAAATCGAAAGACTTTACGAGTATGTTCCCAGTCGTCGAGTTGAATAAATTTTACACCATCAGAAAATTCTCACAGAAAATGCACGAGCTACAATACAGGACGCGCATTTCTTGATGTCTTCATTCAATATTCGTTTGATTTTTGCTCCTGCCGCTTCGCTCTCTTGACATTCAGATGGAAATAAGCCTTGGAAATAACAATTCAGGTGGAATACCTTGGAAATAGCAATTCAGGTGGAAATAAACCTTGGAAATAACAATGCAGGTGGAAATAAGCCTTGGAAATAACAATTCATGTGGAAATAAGCCTTGGAAATAACAATGCAGGTGGAAATAAGCCTTGACATGCGCGCTTCCAGGGCTTCGATAAAAGATTCGCATATACTCTGTGTGTCAAAAGACGTGATGAGAACAGTGAGACTGCCATGTTTAGGCTCGTAAAATGGAATCCCTTGACTTTTCACCTGCGTCACGAGGATGCAAAGATCTCACGAACAGATCCCTTCTGTGAGGGGAGCGAATCAATTCAGATAGAGATGCGTTTAGTTCTCTTGTTTTTGATGTCAAGTTAACGGCTGCACGAAAATGTTTTATTCGAATACGTTTGTATCGATGATAAGAAATGTTTAGTGTTATTGCTCGCAAATACAGTCTCGAACCCTTGAGATACGCTCGTCATCATCACGGTGGTTGCTAGCATGACCTCGGCCTTAGTGAGCGATGAAGTTTTTGTTAAAAATTTAATAAAGTCAAAGTTGAAATTGCTACTGCGATTAGAGATTCATTTCAATTGAGCACATGCACTCCATGCCATGACTATTCCACTCTCACCGGACGACGACGCCACAAGCATACATCGACTGTTCGCCGTGGCACAGTGGTTAAGGGCATCGCCCTTGCATGTAGGAGTCGAGGGTTCGAATCCCGGCGCTGGCGCGGCGATTTTCCCCGTTGGGTATAAGGGAAAGCTCAAGCACAATACCCCACTCAACCCAGGTGTCGGAAATGAGTACCGGCTTTACGGGGGAACCGTCATGGTGTCCTATATGTAGTGCTAGTTATAAGGCATTTGAAAAACCAATGCTGAAGATGATATGTATCAGGCTTGATTGGAAATAAAGCATCCTAAGATGCCGATGTTTTTTGTTAACGAATCCACGATGAGCCATCAACCACCAAGCTTGAACTTCCTTGAAGGTGCTGTAGATGTTGATTCTGATGCTTATTATGACTAAAAAGTTCATGAAATTTTGAATCATATTTTTAAAGTTTGCAGAAACGTACTATTCAACCGTTACAGCACGAAGAAAATTCCTTTTTTGTATGAGTCGGAAAGATAAACCTGACGCAACACTGTCATTGAAGTGCTACATCACCAGAAATCTAGGCTCAGCACTCTCATAAATCTAAATTATCATCACTTCTTTTATTGTATATTCACGCTTGCCCTATAATTCTGTATTAGCATCCGAATTAATTTTGATCTTTCCCTTCGAGAAGCAATTTATTTAACTTGAATTAAAAGGAACACTTCCTGCCCTGGAAAATATAAGTTTATGCTGGAACAGTTTTTTTGAGCAGAAAACATAAACAGGGGTACTAAGCTAAAAATTGTGTTGTTTCTTAAAAACAAAGAAATACCTCTGAAGGGAAATGTTTTGAGATTTGCACCAGTAATGTAAACATTTCACTTAAGTGATTTTATTCCAGTTATATTTTAAACATAAAGCTTATATCTCATGCGTTATGGTTGCTAGAAGGTTTATTTGACCGAAGCATCATCGCAATCATTCAATTTACCGCTTGTTTCCAGATCTCAGAAAGGTTTGCAAAAAACTAGATCTGCGTCTATCACTTAGTCCATAATTATAATCTTTCCTCAAACTCACACTTGAGAGAACTGCATGCCAGAAACACCTCACACATACAAACCTCAGCGCCAAATGACAGCTAGGCCAAACAGTTAAGCTTTGTAGCTTACTCACGTGGGTCAGGTAGACAATGAGAAGGTTAATTGTATAGTGCGAAATATATGGTGCAATTTCTAAGATATTCAAAATTTTATAATATTCATTTTATTAAATTTATTCATCATGTTTCTTGCGTAAAGTTTGGCTGTAGCGGTACAGTTTCATAGTCAATTTTTATTGAATAAAACTTACCAGGCAAAATGAACATCGCTTCTGATCGATGCTCGTCTAAGAGCTAATTTATGGTTCAAATAAGAACGACGTCCTGGTCAAAGTAGGAATGCGTATTTTGATCAAAAGAGAACAAATCTCTAGCCCAGATGGAATAAATTTATGATACACTGACAAACAACTCACTAATACAAGCAGGTTCTAATTCTGTGTTCAAGTATGAGCAAATCGCCTGCGCGAATAGGTCTAATATTTTACTTATCAGGATCTCACACAGATGTATCTTGTTTAAATTAGAACAAACTGTAGGTCGTTGAAGGCATAAGTTCTTAGTCTCTACAAGGCCGTCGGTGGAGTTGGCGATTCGTCCGAATACAATCGGCCGCGTCCTATTTCTTAAAATTGCCGCTTTCGCTAACTAAAACTCGGTATAACTGGAACTCTTGTCGTGCAAACGTGCATTCAAGCAACTTTTGTTGCTCAGTCACCATGAAAATATGATACATGTAGGACGTACCTCTACAGTGACGTCTAGCAAGAGAGCCACCAAAAAGCAGGGTACACAACACCTCAGCTTTTTTATTCAAAGACTGAAATGAACACTGTCCACAGCTGATCATTTTTTCTGGATTTATTTGTGAGAAATGATGCAGTTAAAGTCTATGTATTTATTTTCCTAAGACCATTATCTGACTAGTATGACTTTAAATTATCTTTTAAATGACGCATCAATTAGTCTGAAATGCGATGCATGTACGGAATCGTAATTCTTCACATTGAAGCAGGTCTTAGAAGTAATTAGGATCATTGGGATCAAAGGATTCTTTCCATAAGAAAAGTCGCCAATACGACACCAAGATCACAAGGATAAATGAATACAAATAGAGCAGTTAAAAAACTTCGTGTACTTTAGTTTCATGGGTATCTTTGGGGCGGCTCTGACGGGACGATAAATTCTAAATTTTCGCTGGAGACTTAAGTGACAACTTCAAAACCAGTGAAGCGTAGGGATGCGATATCTTATTACTTCACTGACCATATACCCTTTAATTATGTGATGTTTTTAGAAACTTAATTTTGGACACACTGAAAAATGCATATATCAATTTAAAATGTAGGCATTGGATCTGTATAAACTCGACAAGCAATACGTGTGAGGCCGCTGTTGAAAATTTAAATGAAAGAAAGTTTTCCAAAGCAGGCTAGGAGATGCTTTCATAATAGGGTGAAGAAAATCATCATCCGCTCCATGAGCGGAAATAAGGCCATGTTTTTTTTCATCGAGCGTCCGAAGTGTGGATTGTTGTTGTCCACCAGCAAGTGCGTGAACAACGACTGCATGAGCCTCGTCATGAAATGCATTTATCTCTTTCATTCCAACGATGAATAAAAGAGCAATGAAATCGCTTTAATAGAAATCATATTTCTTCAAAAAAACATTTCATTAATAAAAAAGAACGTTTCGACCAATTTTTGTCCATTTTCAACTTTCTGAAAAAATGCAAAAACACCGAGTTAATTCTAACTGAATGAATGTATTCTAACTCAATCAGAATGGATTTTGACTTTGTTATAACTCTGTGTTTTTGTATTTTTTCAGATAGTTGAAAATGACCAAAAATTGGTCGAAACGTTCTTTTTTATTAATGAAATGTTTTTTTAAAGAATATGATTTCTATTAAAGCGATTTTCGTCGCTCTTTTATTCATCGTTAGACTATGTAAAAAAGTAAAACTTTTACTTATATCCATATCTTTCATTCAATACATGATCGAATCTCGTAATTACCTCTCAATTTATGTATAATCATTGTTAAACATCTCGATCCCCTCCCTGCCTAATTGCATGAAATAGTAGTTAAAACGGTCTGAATTGATAAGAACAGTTCCTAAAAATTATTCTCTGTTGCAATGGCAACAATTTCTGGGATGTGACGGAGGGTGCCGATGAGGTGCGGAGCTAGCGCTCAGAGCAGAGATACGACAATTAAATTTCCATGGTATTGTGATTTCCATGGCATTGATTGTTAATTGCTCCCGGACACACGTTTTTAACCAAGCTGAATTTCTCAGCGAGTAATGAGTGAGTTATTGCAGATCATATCTACGCAAAAAATAGAAATAAAGTTGGCTGTACCTGAGAAGTCCAGCGAGGGCGATAGCTTCCAGCCACTGTCTTTCTTCAGTTTGCGAGAAGCGGCTTACCACTATTTTGCCCGTTTAATGAGCCTGTACTTGAGGTTCCGTAAGAAAGATCTCGCCTAATTGGATTGTTTCTTGTAGCGAATTGACTTCTGACTGTCTGATCAGCAGTCATGCAGGGCTGTCGAAATTGATACGTTCGAACAAATTTCTACTCCAAATGTCACTTTGGTGTACATTTGGAACGACGGTAGCCTAGAGCGTTGAATTTTGGTACATTTTAAAGATTTTTACAATTTATTTAAGAAATTATGCTCTACCAAGAAATATTAGCCTTTTTTTTGGCAGTTAGAAAACTTTTCACACAAATAAGAGGTAAATTAAATGGAATGTGTAATCCTTCAATGTTACGCAACGCGTTTTATACCAGTTAGAAGACTAGAACTCGTGGTATCGTCGCCAGTGTCACGCTGCACACTTCTACAGTCTAAAGTTTCATGTGTACATTAGATAAAAATAAAGAGAGTTAAAAATTTTAATGCAGTGCTAGTTTGGTTATTTGCTAAAATTGCTTATCTATGATGTCTTTTCGTTGACTCAGCCTGACGAGCATTTGAGTAATGAGTAGTCTTGATTTGTTGTGTATTCATCACGTCTTGGTTCTGTTTCCGTTCGTTTGCTGTTGCTTGTTCATGTTGCAGATTTGTCACTACCTCATTCTTTTGCTGTAGATGAGAGGATTTTTTCGGCCTCTGACGACATAAAAACAAAAAAACAGGAATTAATTGAAAACTGCAACACTAATTGCATTAATGCGATCAAAATCTATGTTAGAGGACATAGACAGCACAAAATGGAAGCCACCACGGGATTAGTCAATAATTGAATAAACACATAAAAGAAGGAAGAAGAGGAGTAGGAAGCTTCATTCTAACTGAAAATGTTACTAGACAACCTAGGTATTTTACGTTTTATTAACAGTTAAATAGATTTGGTACGTTTTAATAATTTTTGGTACGTTTTTATGAAGATTTTGGTACGATCAGTAGAAAAAATTTTCTGCAGCCCTGCAGTCATGTGCTATAAACTCTTTTAATTTTGATGATGCTGTAGCATTTTGAACGTTTTTTTCTCATTCTCTTTGAAGTAATTTTAATGATTGGTACTTAGTGCTCAGTCATAAATTTTGAAACTTCCCTGTAATTAAACAAGTCTTTCATTTTCTTCAAATGTTTGTTTGTGACACTGACGCCAAAAACTTTGCGTATGTTTCATCGCGACTCTCTGGAAACAATCGCACTTAAATGCACCTCGTTGGAAAGGCAGTTATGGCCGGCCAGTCCTAATTTTGTAGTATGTGAAAAAATTTATTCCCAATAATGTGTACATTTACATTCATTTTCAAACTACATTTGTAGAGCAAGCACTCCCTTGGCCAATTTTTATTCGCTCTCGCCTTTGTTCGAGTAGCTCCTTTCTTGAGAATCGCTCTAGGCAGGATCGTTGCGAGAGAGCTGCAACTCAGGGGTGTATTGCTGGTGTGGCTCAGATGAGAGCGTCGGGTATGATTTAAAATATCTCAGGATGCGCACATTTGTTCTTTCGAAAATGCTGGCTTCGGCACTTCTTTATTTTCAGTGAAACAATGCAGACTAGTACTTCCGAATGAAATTTCATTCATGTCGAACACTGCTCTTTGTGAGAAAAAAAATTGCACTGCCAATTCAATCACACCGTTCGCCAATTGTTTTCGGCGTTTTGACGCCGCCAATTCATATTCTCAGCGTCGTTGCGAGGTCAGCAAATTCATATACCCTTGATGTAACGTAGGAGATGTGAACGTAATAAGTGAAAAAAGCGTTAGCTTGAGCGTTTTTCATTGTCCTTTAATTGACAATTAGAATTCTCATAATGCAGTCTAGCTAAGATTCTAGGTAAGAACCTGAAGTCTGAAATTGAGCTGTCATTCCTCCACACGTGAGAATCCCAAGCTCGTGAGGATAAATATTTAGGGACAAACAGTATAAATACAGATAAACATTTAGAAGCGTTTAACGGTCTTCTTGCATCTTGTTCCTCAGAGTTGGTTGGGTTTTTTATAATGGAATCAGATGAACAAGAACGATCAGTTGTGAAATTAAATAAAAAATTATAACTTTAGCTGTAGGAGAAAATTCTATTTTCCATCATGACTGAACTCACATGCATCAGACTTAAAGCAGCGTTACTCGAGATGCCGAGCCCTGCACAGTGATGGATGTTCGGCTATGCAGCGATCATCGGCGGTATTGTAGTTGACGTCAACTCTTCCTCTAGCGAAAATTTCATCAAAGCCGCCCGAGTAGCCTTGTCCATACGTGTTAACAAAAGCGCTGCCGTCCAGCCACTGCCACGATCCGTTGAGTTTCGTGAGGCCAAACCACAGGTCACCCAGGTCTTCTGCACGTATTGAACTCAAATTATACAATCATGAAGAATTTTTAAAGATTTCATAGATCTAGATGAGATGCTAGTACGCGAAATTGTTAAGAGTTTTCATTCAAAGTATGTCTCGTGCACGAGTAGAAGATGGTTTACAGTACCGTCACGAACCCTACTAAAATATTTCTAGTTAAAAAAACCTGAGCGAACGATATCGTGAGAGTGTGAAATCCAGAAGCCTTTCAACGTGAAAAGTGGAGAGCGTGAAGGGAGTAATGCTGTTGCACTTACTGTAGCTGGTGAGGATGGAGGAGAGTTGCTCGAGATCCTGGCCAGCGTCTGGGTAGAAGAGGTCTGCCCCTAGCTTGAGGCAGCTGAGGCGTGCCTGCGAGAACGTCATGGCGGTCGCCTGCACCCTCAGGCATCCCATCGAGGAGGAGAAAAAATCCTTCTCTCCACACGACGCAACAGGCGTCACAAAAGTAGCTGGAACACAGGAAATGCAACGGTGATGGAATGTAGTTTATTTCGTTGAACTGTTCTTCATTTCACCTCCGGTAAATGTTTCTTGTGTATAATTCCTTTCAACTCTAATTTGGAACTCGTCAGAGGAGTGTGATGCTCGAGCAAAGCGCACAGCGTTGGCAAACCGTGCAGCAAAATCAGAACGTGCTCATGTGATCTCACAAAATTTGAGATATGTAGAATAAAACGAGCCATAGGCAAATTAAAAGTTTAATTTTGATGAATGTTTCTAAGCTAGTTTTATTCCACTAAAATAATTAAAACGCGCTATGGAAATAGTAAACACCTGTGTTGGGCTTGTTTACCAACAAGCCTAACTCTGAAACATTTCCTGTTCTTGATTACACCGTTCTTCTTCTTGAGTCACCTGCAGATTACGAACGCAAACGAGCTCCACCAAAAAAATACCAGACTCTGGAGGCTTCAGCACTCGGTCCTCAGAGCAAGGAGGCTCCATCAGCACTTCTCGGTTATTGGGACATCAGCATCGTTCCTACCCTGCTACCTAGGACCTTAATTTCAGACATATCTTTCAAGAATTTTACTTATGTTTATTACACTTCGCAAGAAAAATGGGCTGTCAACGATTTTGAAAAGATGAACTTATTTATAAACATGTAAGCTCTTCGTGAAGCTCCAAGCCGAAGATTGGATCTGGGGCAGCTCTGCGCTCGTGTGGCCTGACGCGGCATGGGGAGGTTTCAGCGGCGACTCTACGCCTTGTCTGTCTTTGCCTCACGCGGTGGGGCGCAGCGGCGGGCCTGCACTCCTCGGGCGGCGCGTCTCTTGAGCTCTACTGTACGGAGGAACGGCCTTCTAAGCACGTCCTTTGTGGTGAGTTGGGAAGCAATTTCAGTGCGGTGTTCTCTTTCCATCTCAGCGCTTCGATCATTTTGCTCAGCGCTCAGCGCTTCGATAATTGCAAGTGCGAACCGATATTATAACTTAGTTTTAATTTGAGCCATATATAACTATGAACTTTAGGCTCCAATAAGCTTAAGTTTTTTGTAGCCTCACTGCCAATCTAGCTGGTTGGATAAATGCCATTGTTTGGGCTATTCTTGTTCAGCTCCTGCAAGCTCGTAAAAAAAAGTACTTTTGAATCTTTCCTGGATTTTTGTGAGCCGCTTCAGCATGACGTCTAGTTTCCCTGCAAGGTAGTTAAATTTATAATTAAAATTATATTTTCTCTCAAAGGTACAAGCATGGGCTCAGACTTCTTGAGACGAGCTGGATGAGTGCGGAGGGTTACCGCGCTGGCCCGCTTCTAAACTCCGGGCTCCCACCGCTATACGCCATGGAAGCGAACCGTGCCGGCCGCACTACATACTTATTATTTCTATTGATCTTTACTGTTTTGCTCCTATGTTCAGTAAAATTATGGCTGCCGCATGTAGTTTTTGCTCCTTAGGTAACCCTTCTCCAGATTCACTTTCAAGAAGATATTATAGTATGTAAATCAAATGCTACGGGCAGGGTGTTGGCATTTTTTCGTCAATCAACAATTATTTCTTCAAGATACGAATCAGGTTCTGTGTAGGAATCTCTTCTATAAAATATTTAGCATAAGTGGAAATTGATTTAACGATTCACACAATGATAGTCCTGATAAGATATTTATTGTGCAATCATGCCGATTATATTGACGTTAAAGTAACATCAAGGTAATCCATCCATTGAGCATTTTTAACTTCGTTCTCAAATATTCTATGATGAATATTTCTTTTTCCATCTCATTTTCTCTTTCACTCTCCCTAGTTACGGTAAATAATATAAATTCAAAATAGAACACGTTTTCTCTACATATGGCAAAGTATAACCGATGGTACACACTGATAAATTTCGAGCTAATGAGAGAGATGCATACATATAAATGTGAAGAAGTTTGTATACATGTAATAATCAAAAAGAGAATATTTCAATGGGTTAGTGTCTCATGGATTCCAATATGATGTCGCTGACATGGGTGTCGGTAAGGAGCAATTAGTGTGATAAATGTCACTGCGAAATAATAGGACGAATTATGGATTTCTCATCCTGTGAAGTTACTCCGTGGCACATGAGTTGCAATAAAATTAGATAGAAGTTTTGAGCCATATCCTCTCATTCTTACGAAATGATCATCAGCAAAAAATGCAGACGCATCGAAAAATGGTAATATCCCTCGTAAAAATTGAACTCGTAAGTGCTCACGCTATTATAGGTCCTCTCTGGGTTACCTCCCCAGCCATGCTGGCTCCTAAACGACTGAGAACACACATGTTGAGACGCTCAGCAAGGATCAAACGTGTAACAATGAACGATAGGAATTACCCATAGTCAAGACTGATTTGTGAATCTTACACTTAATTTCGTATTTTGAGTATAATAATAGATGATGAAGAGTTGAAAGGTATAGAACTATGTTCATTCTTTGAAGGCGTGGCGTAACGTGGCTTCCATGGGCGCGGCTACGTTGAGACGTGTTGGAACGTCGAGGGTTAGACATGTATAGGATGAAGGTAAAGATGTGTTCAACGGCATCTGTTAAAACACATTCTTCACGAGCTTAGATGTCGGCGCTTTCGAAAATAGATCATTCGGGACCCGGAGATCTTCCGACAGATATGCAGAACTGGTTGAACGAATACCTTACATGTACATGTTTGACGATAACTTTTCTCTTACACGTCGGCGCGGTTCCTGTCGAGGCATGATGGAGAAACACATGGATCATATGCATTCCTCTTCTCGTGATGACGGTATTTACATTCGTCAGTAGTTGTGAGCCACAACATCTTTCCAAATTGTTACGATACGAAGTTTTTGGGTTATTTTGATTCCACTGCAGCGCACTATTGTTACAACAGGACGTTTACTGTGTTGTTAGATTTCGGTATTATTCTTTCAAATGATTTCTATTTAATGTTTTCGCTTTATTCATTTCTTGAACTTTATATTCTTACGCTTCAAAAATAATTACCACTTTGTAATAAAAATAATAGAAATATCCCATTCATCTTCTTTTCAAATGCAAATTGGTTATCGTGCCATTTTTTTCACTTCTCAGTTTAATTCATAAATTAATCTCAAGAAAACATATTTCAATAAATTCGGCGGAGAATCATAACTTAAAAAAATTGATTACAACTCAATATCAATTGGTATGTGTGTCACAGAAGCAAGTATTCATCAATTAGTATATGTACCGAATTGGATAATCAATAATGACCGTGATGACTTGTTCTATGTTCAAGGTTTTACGGTCCTGAACAAGCATTGTCTCAACTTTCAATTTCAGCGACACCTTGAAATCTATCTCAATCACATCATAAATTTCATGCCTAAAAGAAGTGTAGTGAAAATGTAATTAAAATCAAAATACGAGGAGATTTATCGGTAGTTATTTATTAAGAATTAAAGCATTAATTTCTTTGTAGAAATCTAAATAAGAAACTCCGATAGATTTTTGCTTTCCTACAAATAAAGCAGAAGCGAAAACTGATTAAAATGTAAAAACTGCTTTCATTCATTAGATTTCGCATAATATTTTATATTTTGACATGGAAAATGTAAGGCAAGAAAACTGTTTGTGTAGTAACACTCAGTGGGAGAGAAGAAGAACGTGTAGAGTCACGGTGAAGGGAAGTGTGTGTTTGAGGTGTAAAGAGGGATGAGTAGAGGGAAAACTGGGTACGGGTGAGGGAAGTCGTCTTTGTTGAGATTGATTTAGTCTAAATTAGGTCTTTAAATTGAATATGAGATACAAAAAATATTGAGCTCCAAATCAAAACCGTATAAACAGGGAAACATGATTGAGGAGGAGTCACATACAACGCAGAGGAATGTTTTGGAAACTAAGAAGAACTGAGGTTCAACAGGCTGAGGGATTAAAGCGCGAGATCCCGCTGCAGGGGCATGTTCGAGTGGCTGGCGTGAAAGTGTGGACGTGAGCTGTGCGAATCATAGGGTGGCTTCAATAAAATTCAGCGCAAACAATAAAAAAAGTTCTGAGACTGATGGGAAGGGGGAGAGAGCTGATGCATTTAACACAGGTGTAAAATGTCTTCATGAGGAATTGCAAAAATGTCACGTACATAGGTGAAGATGTCTTCAATCTTTCATTGAAGTCAAGCCGGAGGTTTTTTTAGCCCATTGAGCTGGCGTGTGTCCTATAAAATAGAATGGGACCTAATTTTGCAGGAAGCGACGACGCCATCCTGAATCTGAAAGGTTTTCTGTTGTGGTATCAGTTTTTAGAACATTTTATTCATGCAATTATTGTCGCACACACCAAATCGGGAGTTCTTCAGAATAATTTTTGAAAAATTAAAATTAGTTCGCTAATTGATAAAAAAAAGGGTAGTGGTTGATAGTGCATACGGTGGCTGTGAAAACAGTGAAAATGCTATTTAAAAATGTAAACAGTGTGCTTCGCTCGACCAGGATATGTTGGCTTATATCTGAGTTGAACTAAATTAGAAAGAGTTGGTAGGCGTTACACTCCAGAATTTTTATGAGCAATTAACGAGATTGATCATTCCATAACTAGATTGCCTTCACCTGGAATAAGTGCCAATTATTTTTTAGTTGTTTGAGTTTGATAAATCGTATTTCAAATTCAACTACTGCATTAAATTTTTCATAATTATGAGCCTAACGCCTCACTGACTCCTGTCAAATGTTGTAAATTAAATAAATTCAAAATTAATATTAATACACGGGAACAAACAGGTTAACTTTATTCTCAAAAATAAGAGTTCACTTCTATTACAACCAGGAAGATGACAACTCGTGGACAAAGAACAACCGACACAATGGGTTGAGGCCTGGCGCCTGCCAATATGGCGGCCTCGTGCTGTTGATGACAGCGTATGAGCAGTTCAGAATGGAGGTGCGCAACGCTCAGAGTCACCTAATGTGGGCGTTCACACTATCATTTTTTACCAATAATAAAAATTTGAAAGAAATCGTTCCTCATCAGAGTTTAAATTAAACACCTGACTATTGCAGCAAATCTGATATTTCTTCAGCTTCCAATATAGGGGGCGCATTTTTATAAGAAACGTATTTTTTTTAGTTCTCTCTTTCAGTTTAGTAAAAGTATGAATTAACTTAAATACCCAGCAGCGTACAAAATTGCTCAACGTTGGAAATTGCGCAATCATGTACTTACATGCCGCAGCAGACAACCAGACATCAACAACAGAAAGGTACCGCTAGCACCAACAGCAGTATTGATGACCGCGCAACGATCGACTGCAACATGTGTTACAATCATATTTTTTCGTCTAAATCAGAGGTGCAAGCTAGGCAATCATCGGAAAAAAATTGAAAGAGAAATGGTGACCGGATTATGAGACAAATGATTAGACGATTACACGGGAAAATACTTCGACAGAGTTAATGTCGCCTATGAGGGAATTTAGGTGCACTTGAAATGTGGAATAAACGTTACACTAATGGTGTTAGCATGCATGACATTGAGTTAGAGGACTGATTAATTAAAGACAGCAGGAAAATGTCCTGTTGAAGCTGCGCAGGAAAAATTGAACGTGTCAAAACATGAAGTCAAAGGCTTAGTGCTTTATTAGTTCATTGTTTTCCAATTTTACTTGAGATTCTTCATTTGTGTTTTGTGATTTTTATATTTCTTGCTTAATGTTTGACCTACAAGATTTATTTTTTACGTTTCATAATCTTTACCGCTTACATTTTTCACCGAGTTTTACACTTTTTGTGTCTAGATATAATTCTACGTTTTGTTATGTTGGGGTCACTCGCAAATTTCTTTGTCGAATTTTCACGTGCCATCATAACATCATACATAACTCACGTGCTCCTTTAAACTAGATTAACTGAAATATTTCATTTTTTACTCTCCATATGTCGATCAGAAGTTACATCGTAAAACTTTCCCCCTGACTCATATCTTATACACATCTGTAAAACTTTTATCAGAATTAATTTATCGTTGTCGAGAGTTTAAATTACCTCTCAGTCAACTAATTCTTTCAACACCATCACCAGAGCGTCGAAACAGATTAAATATCGATAAAATTGACCTCAACAACAAATTTCTAAATGAGAACTGTGATAAGAGCACATAACAAGAAAACAAGGAATTAGTAATACCTCACTTTTTTAGTGAACGAAGAACCGATGTAGAGCACGTAGATCCGTTATTAATTGTTTCACGACACGTGCTATATGTAGGTACGAGTCACTTAGATGATGACCATGAAACGTTGAAATGTACGCGATGAAAGGCTTTGGGACAGCACTTAAAGTTCTCGAGTGAAACTTCATATTTATGATGATGGGTAAGAATAATATCAAGGTTTTCTCCGTATCTAGCCGAGAGTGAAATGTCGCAATATCTGCGCTGACTCAGAGTCTCGAATGTCGCCGAGTCCTAAGCCTCACAAGGGCCCGAAGTCTTCAGCCTATCGTGACTTCGTTACGAGGCGGTTATGAGCGGAATTCTTAAATGAACGGCTTTAAACATTTAAATTTTATTCCTTAGTAGAGACCTTAGAACATATTGAATGACTTGCTAATGATATTCTTCCCTATTTTCATTAGAAATAGAATCAAAACGACGACATAGACAAAGTATTACAAAGAAGAATTTCATCAAGAAATGTGATATGTTCTTCGGGTTTATCCTATCAATTTCTGAAATTCTTCAATTAAAAGTATCAAAAAAATTTCTTGATATGATTTCGTAGGGGCAGGAAGTTTGAAGATCGTGCTGTCAAAGCGTAGATTTTAGAATTTAATTTAGCAGAATTTAAAGGCTTTAGCGGCACAAGCTAAGTCTTTTTAGTAGCTTTGAAGTAAAATTATTATCAGTAACTCTTTCAGGAATTTTGGAAGTACGCTGTTATTTTTGTTCATTTAAGCCTTATACTGATTTTTTGTAAGAACTTTAATAAGTAGGCTCGCATTAGTTGGCGTGTTTTACATGCTATGAAGCGCAGTGCAATGCACTGGTGCAAAACAGTAATGGAATGTCCCTACCTCACACATGTTGATGTTCGTGTGATAATTATTCCTCTGGAGTATTTTAATTCAGCAGTGAATGATCACCGTCCCTAACTCTGTTGATTCTTGAGCTAGTAACCATTACACAGACAACTTTTGACTACTAAAGCAAAAATACTTAGGACAAAAACCACAAGGCACCTGTGCTAACTTTGCTCAAGTACCAGTGTGAAATTTCGCTACTGTTCATTTTGGCCAGGAATGGGCTGCATTTTGAAAGTTTTTTCTTGCAAGCTAAAAAATGAACATGATTAATAACTATTAAGCCACTCTCATGGAAGCTTAAAACCTAGAATCTCTTAAAACTGCTTAAATTTGATCTAT
The DNA here is from genome assembly GCA_014220935.1 of Platorchestia sp. MABIK. Lineage (NCBI taxonomy): Eukaryota > Metazoa > Arthropoda > Malacostraca > Amphipoda > Talitridae > Platorchestia > Platorchestia sp. MABIK. Next base: position 99,359 of record JACJUY010000648.1, on the reverse strand, counting down.
GAAGCTAAGATTGAAATCCGGATCGAGAAAATTGCGGAGGATTTCTACAGAAGTGAGAAGAAAACACTTAAATATACACAGATCGTTTTCACTACAGTATGATGCGTGTCATATGAAAATATCCTAATTATGGCATTTAAATCCTTTTGATCTCCTGTCATGGTGCACGACGTGTACCCCTGTCATGATGCACGTGATGAACCCTTTTGTAGCACGCAAGCTGAACAAGGAACGAGGTACTCTCGTCTGAATCGTGATTAACGAGTAAAACATTGAGTAACCTATGGGTCCAAGCTAATGGCTATAATATTAAATAAAGTAAAATAGTAAAGAAATGATGTTTTTTTCGGCTCGAACGCAATGTGTGTGGGGGATTATTTTATGGGATCAAATTCACAAATACTTCAAGTGCTGATTAGTTGAAAAAAAATGTCGTTTAAAAGAGGAATCAAAGTGTCTCAACAATTTTCTCGCTTTGCAGATCTAGTTAACAATTTTCTTCATATATCAGGGATCAAAAATTTTACAATCTGAACAAATTTTCGGGGCAGGTGTAAAAATTATTAAAGAAACAAGTAAGCGAAAAACAATCTCGAAACCCTATTAGCAAGAAGCAAGATTAGCAAGTAGTACAAGTAGCAAAACGTTAGAAAAGGCTTCTCTAAGTAATACTACCATAACCTAACATTATGCACCTGATCTACCTTACTCCAGCACATCCCAACCAACGTAACTTGACCTAAGCTGATTTAACCCGCCCTTGACATACCGTTGAGAGAGAGAACGCCATCCTCCGAGCACTCGTACATGTAGCCGTCGGTGCAGGTCTCCTCGTAAGAAGTTTCCCCAGGATACAGCGTCCCTTTGTGAGGCCACTTGGGGTCACTGCACTCTAGGAGAGAGGAAATATTTTGGGAAAAAGGAAAAAGGGAATGAAGTAACAAGCAATAGAAGGAATCTAGTCGGTGTCGCATGCGTTTTGTTCCTCTTTCTTTGTACGGCTGGCCGATATATTTTACGCAGCTCGAAGAGCAAAATATATCCCCATTCCATTGATTGAAAACAGTACGTCCTACAAGCAAGTCATATGTTCTTTTGCCTTGCGTCGCAGGTTGAGATCCGTAGGACGGAGGGCAAAATGCTGCCTTTATTTGCAGACTTATGTTAGCGGGAAGTTATACAGGACCGCCATTGCATTCAATAACGAAGAAGAGCTTTTGAAAATTCCCGTGTGTATGAATCACAAAGAATTTCAGATTACACTTTAATTTCCGCCAACATTTTATTCATATACTTTTGAGATACACGAAATTTTTCTCGATCTAATTAATCATAGGTAAAATTTCTACGCCAAAAATTATCCTGCGTCTTACTTAATTCATACCATGTTATTGCTAGATGTTCAACAATTTAATCACACTGCTCACAATCTCAATAACTCCCGCACAGTAAATCTGATGAATAACTCAATTTGCTAAGAATCAAAACAGCGAATGTGAGAATGATTTATCTGCTCGGAAATATAGCCCGACATCGGATCTCACATTCACAGGATCAGAATTTTCGAACTGTTCAACTTACTTCGAAGGCCGGTGGTCATTTTGCATGGGCCACTTTTGCTGGGCTTTGGATCGCCTTTTCTTACCCCATCCAGCCCCCACAGCCGACACACACCTTGAAGCCAGCACGCCAAGTGGGTCATGTGCACCAGGGCCACAGAAAGACACTGCACTTCAGACGATGCTTCAAACGCCGTCGTGTTGATGGTCGGGTCAGACCTGACGGAGGCGTGGTCAAAGGAGCACGACTCGAAGGTGCGACTTGGAGCCAGATTTGCTGTGACAAGAAACGCTATCGGGGCGACCACCACCACCTTCAGCATAGGTACGAATCTTGGCATTTTCAGTCTTGACAAATTCAGTAAATAAATTACCTACTGTTTATGTTCTGGGTGGTTGAGTAAGGCGTGACCGCTAACGATGCGTAGCCTGTATTCGAGCGGAAGAAATCGTATGATCAAAACGAAGACTGATACCGAGGTCATAAGAAGACTTGGCTAACACTCTGAAAGACTGTAAGATATACAGGGTGTTACAGAACAAGAGATACAAAATAACTCACCAAATAGAAAATGGCCAAATGGAATACTATGGAGCTGTCATTTTTCTCTACGTTTATATTCTATATAAATAGAGCTCTATGCATTTATGTTCCCTGGTGAAAAATGAGCCCCTAAAATTAACATCTCTATGTTTTACAAAGCAAAATTGTAAGTAAATGTTTTTACAGAAATCTGAATGTATATAAGGGCCAATGCTCCTGAAACTTTTTCTTCCATGAAATTTTCGACAATTTTTTTTTTTTAGATATTAGCTGTTCATTATTTTAAAGGATGAAATTTAATGACACAATTACTCGCAATATTTATTCTGAATTTACTTTACAAAAATTGTTCAAAATATGTTCCACCTACATCTCGCAATTTTCAAATCTTTGCCTTAACGACTGCCGGATATTTGGAAACACGTCTGGCATTTCAGAAATCTCACCAGCAGCCACTGCAATTCTGGCCACGAGATCTTGCTCACATTCAATGGGTGTAGCATAAACGAGGCTACAAGGCTTTTTACCAAATATCACTACAACTAAATTTTATTATTGTAAACTCTCTTAGAATAGAACTGTTTGCAACGTAAATCCTAAATAAATGTTGCTAGTAATTGTACATTTAAATTTCATTCTTTAAGACAATAAACAGTTAATATCTCATGAACCGGATTTTTTTTCGGAAAATTTTATGGAAGGAAAGTGTTTATATGGCCATTTTCTATTTGGTGTGCAATATTGTACCTCTTGTTCTGAAACACCCTGTAGACGAGAGATAGCTGAAGTGTCTTTCGTTTTTTTAGAACACGTATCATGAAGCAGCTTCGTATACCCTATTCAAAGGAAATACTTCGTTAAGCGTTTATGTATTATTTAGGCTGCCGTCACACGGAGACTGGTAACGTTTCGTCATAATTTTCTGCAGTCAGCGGTGCTACTTGGTCTGTCCAGCGATCAAACTGGTCCCAAACTAAGGCTGAAATCTGACGGTTTCATGGCGCTGGACAGACCCAGTAGTGCCGCTGACTGTTGAAAATCATGACGAAACGTTACCGTGTGGTCTCCGTGTGACGGCGGCTTTAGTTGTGTTGGTGTGAAAAAGTTAATCAATGTTAATGATGTAGGTCTTGGAATACCTTTCCATTCCTTTGCAAGTGAAAATTAAGAACAACCGAATTATTATTCAAAATATATTTGATGCCCAAAATAAAGAGAAAAATTTCAATCTTTCTGTTCTTCCATTTAAGTAAATCTCGTCCCAAGCTTTGCTCTCCATTCAGCCACAGAGGCTGTTCGAGCACACTTATTTTCATCTCTTACGTCATGGTGCTAAACAAGTTCAGCGTAGCGAAAGATGAAAGTGCGTACTCTTGTTTCTTGTTTGTTACATAACTTGCAGAAAAGGAGTATTGGCCCTTATATACATTCAGATTTCTTTAAAAACATTTACTTGTAACTTAGCTTTGCAAAACTTAGAGATGTTAATTTTAGGGGCTCATTTTTCCCCATGGAACATAAATGCATAGAGCTCTATATATATAGAATATAAACGTAGAGAAAAATGACAGCTTAGAGAAAAATGACAGCTCCATGGTATTCTCAGAAGAGCTAAAAAATTTTCAGGTATCATCTTGCGGTACACACAGATTCTAGAATAACCATGAAACATAGTTGCAAACATTTTTGTGTGTCGCCGAAGAAGATGAATGTAGAGATTCGAATGTCATCACAGAACATGAATGTAACGATTTATGTGTCGTCATAAAACATATATCTAGAAATTCATGTGTCACCTCAGAACATGGATGAAGAGTCGGGTGTGACCACAGAACTTGAATGTTGAGATTCATATGTTATCACGGAACATGGCTGCAAAAATTTATGCGTTACGATGGAACATGAGCACACTGTCCTGATTCGTGAGATTCCTGAGATGTAGTTGGGAGCAAAGCTCCAGGCCTAGATGAGTCGCCGCCTCACGACGCCGCCGACCTCCCCGCAGCGACGAAGCCCCAAGTCCCCAGAAAAGGAAGCCAGCAGCTCCACCACAGCAGAGGCAGGCCACGGCGCCTCCAGAACGAGAGGCGTTTGCCCTCCTTCCCTTGCCGGGGCAAGGTAAGGGGGAGGCCTCTCTCATATATGCCAGCAGCTGCAGGATACTGTTACTCTCGGCAGGCTGGTGATAATGGGGCAAACGGGGCTTGTCGTCCTCAATAGTCCTCAAAAATTCATCGAGTCTTCCCTTGAACGACTCCAGCGTCTTCTCAAACTCCCTGATACCAGCCGGAAGACAGTTGAACAGACGGGGTCCCATAACAGAGAACGAGTTTTCATGCCTCGTCCTGACACTCGCCAGCGCCCCGCTGCTAAACGCTGGGATGAAACATGTTTTCCCTCGCCGAATGTGTCGCTGGGCTGAAAGTCGCATCGTCTGGTCCCTGAAATTTGGTGCCGAGCCATTCAAAACCTTCCAAGTATAAATGATGAGGTACCTTTCCAGGCGACGCTGCAGCAAAAACAGGGACAGGTGCGATAGCCGTTTCCAGTTGTCAAGCGACCGCATACCTTCGATCCTTGCAGTGAAGGTCCTCTGTACTCCCTCCAACTTCTGTACTTCGCCGACAGAGCTCGGACTCCAGAGCTGGCAACAGTACTCCGCCAATGGAAGGACTAACGATTTGAACAATTTTAGCATCAGTGGGGCTTCCCTTGTCTTAGGGTTCACAGGATCCATCCAATCTGGCGTCTGCACCTAAGCAACACCTGGTTAATATGCTCTCCGAAGCCACCGTCATCCGAGATCACGACCCCCAGATTCCTGACTGATGACTTTCGTTCAAGCGCCGAACCACCAGCAGGCTGTACGCATACGCTGCATCAGGGTGCAAACCGTACCGCATCAACTCAAATTTATTTTCATTGAAGGTCATGTTGTTTCGTGTCGCCCACTCGCAAATCTTCTGGAGGTCACTCTGAAGAGCCTCGGAATCCTCCACCGAAGCAATAGTTTTCAAGACCCTTGTGTCGTCAGCGAAGGATGAGGCTCGTGAGTGCAACAAGTTAACATCGATGTCCGTAATGCGGACCAGGAAAAGGAGTGGACCCAAAACAGAACCCTGAGCCACACCACTCGCCACCACCGACTCCGTCGAGCGGCTCCCGTCCACTGAGACAACCTGTTTTCTATTTGTTAGGAAGCTATAAATCCATTCAAGGAGCACACCACTAATTCCAAAAAGAAGGAGCTTCCTAAGCAGCACGCCATAGTTCACTTTATCGAAAGCCTTAGCGAAGTCCAGATACACCACTTCTACAGCGAGTCCAGAGCCAAGCGCCTCCGTAACCTGCCGCTGGTGTTCCAACAATTGCGAGAGGCACGAACGTCCCCGTCTAAAACCGCGCTTATTGTCGTTCAGTTGGTCATTGCTCTCGAGATACGCAACAATCTTCTCAAAAATTTTAATAACATGGGATGTTAGAGCGATCGGACGGTAATTAGCGGGGGAATACTTCACGCCCCCCTTGCGCACCGGAATAATTACTCCCAATTTGAGAGGAGCAAGCACACATCCTTTCTCCATGGATGATCTCCACAATGCATGTATTGGAGCCTTCAGTTCTTCACAACAGTTTTTTAGGAGGATCGGAGGAATCCTGTCCGGCCCCGCTGCGGACGTGGACGACATTTCCTTTATGCATGCAACCAGCTCGTCCTCACCGAATTGAACATCGTCCAGAAAGGAGTGCCTGTCTTCCTCGAGTAGTCCTTTCAGAAGGCCTAGAGTGTCCGAGTCCCTCGGCCTACTGAGGACAGACTCGTACTGCTTCCTCAGCACCTCAACCTTGGCCGAAGAGTCACCAACGATCTCGTCCTCAACATAAAAAAGGTCAATCAGGGACTTGGTCATGGGCTTACTCCTTGCGTACCCATAGAAATACTTCGGGTTGTTGCGGATTGCTTCAATCGCTCGCCTCTCCCTAGTCGCAGTTTCAAGCTCATGCGACTGCATCAGCAGGTGCTCGATCAGCTCTGCCCTGCACAGTAATTTCTTTCTAATGGCCGGACTGACAGCACCAAGCAGCTGCCCACGTATGAGTGCTGTCTTTCGCATTAGGATCTTACGATCTCTTGGAATTGACACCTGGCGGACTGCTGACTTCGGCAGGGCGTATTTTGTGCAGACCTCTGTCAGGACACCACAGAGATCTTCATACATGTTTAAGGGTAGCATACCCTCGCTTCTCAAAACCCAATCGACTCCTGCAAGTTCTTCCCTTATACTGCACCAGTCGGTTCGGCAGCTCATGAAGCTAAGTGAACCCAAGGTACTCCCATAGTTCGGCTCGGCGTTGAACTGCTGGTTGGCCCAGCAATATCAGCTTTAACTATTATCAATCTGTGGTCTGACAACGTAGTGTCTTCCACAGCCACGTCCCTAACCAGTTCACCATGGTTGGTACAGACTAGGTCTAACAAGCTATCCAGCCTAGTTGGGCTGTTCACCGATTGTTCAAGCGCGAACTTGTCCAAGAACTCAAGGAAAGATTTAGCCTGTGATCGGTCCTCCCGGGTGCCTCCATAGACACAGTTTAGGGACCAGTTTATTCTGGGAAAGTTAAAATCACCCAGTACAATCAGAGTCGGCAGAGGTGAGCCCAGGTCCTCAATCCCCTCTGCAACATCAAGGAGAACCGGCACAGACTTCTCAGATGGACGCGCTGGGGGTCTGTACATAACAACAGTAGCAAGTCTCACTGTTTCAAACCACAAGACGATGTACTCCACCGCAACGCCTCCTTTCTTTCTGTCAAGCCCTGTCAGCCCTGTACAAGCAGTAGCCCCTCATGCTCACCTCGGCATCAAGGATCTCCTCACGTAGGTGTGACTCAACCGTCGCCACGATTACTGCACGCTCCAGCAAGGCTCTCTCTTCTAATATTTTAACCTTATGTTTCTGAGAACGAAGGCACAAACCTTCAATGTTGCAGAAAATAATTGTGGTGCAAACTTTAGTTTCAACAAGTGGCTTCGACAGCTGCACGGACGTAGCCCTGGAATAGGAGGGCGTTCGCTTTCTCTCTCCTTCAGGAGCAAAGTCAGCAGGTTCTGGATATCCTGGACCTGCCTGCGCAGCTCTAGAAATGACGAACTTTCAGTCCGCACCGTTCGAGAGCCCAGTAGTCCAGCATCTTGACCATACAAACCAGCAGGCTGCGTATCCCTCTGCGCTACGACAGGCGCACGCTTACTCGCCATATCGGCATAAGACAACCCTCTCTGTGGTGGTACGCCCCTCGGTTCGCGGTGCTCGTCCCTGGAGAGCATTCTCGGCTCCTGGTCATTAATGCTCGACTGCTTCTCTCCCGACAGAGCCGACACCAGTCCCCTGGGGTGATATAATTTGCAGTTTTTGAACGGGCACTGCTCCCCCCGTTCCACCCTCCAACAAACTGCGGGACGAAGAAATTTACATGCTCGGTCCTTTTAGCAACCTCCCGCTCGCTTACCTCCCAACTTCGTAAACTTCCGGCAAAGCTTAGGATGCGCAAACTTACAAGAGCTTCCTTTCAGACCATGCTTACACTGTCCCTTCAAGTAATGTCGGCACACAGCATTTTCTCCACTCGCTTCCCCAGTTTTTGCCCCCTCAGAGCACCCAGCCGTGTCATTCAAGCTGTCCACACTCAACAACTCCTTCTTGTGAGCTGCGACCACACCCGACAGCGGAGTGCACTTGGGGTTTTTGGCTCTCCTTAGGGGCTCTCCAGTTCCTTGTCTCCGGAACCTCTGAGCTCCCCCACAATCAAGTCAAGGACCTCCCGGTACCTCTCTCCACTCTCCCTTGCTGCACAACACTCGCACTTATACGAGGCTCTGTTTAACTTCAGACAAACAAGGTGGTACGCCGGCAGTCCCGAACATTTCAGATGGGTGCAACTACGCAGGTCTCGCACCTCAGCGAGAACTGCCCAATCTCTCCATTGCAGACCCCGCACAATGCTCCACTTGACGGAGCTCTGCAAAGGCGATTCATCTTCCCATCTCAGTGGAAGATTTTCCCTCCACAAAATCATACAAATTCCTTCCAAGACCTTCCTTCCAAATTCCTTCCAAAATCATTCCAAATTCCTTATAGTTTTCGCAAGTTCAGCATTCCCGCAACAAATCAAGCTAGAGAGCAAAAGGAAAGTAAGAAGTTTTTTCAAGACGAGTTGCGTTTTTTCTTAACTTTTTCAAGGTTTAGCTGCTGTGGCTCCGGCCAGTGAAAATAATTCTATTTGTGGATATTCTTTTTATGGCTTCGAACTCACGCAGAAATTATTTCTCACTAGCAATACCTACCGTTAAATATTACGAATAAATTCAATAACTAATGGCACAAAATGTTTCAAGTTAATTCCAAAATAATTTTCATTTCTATTTATGCATTCAAAACACCAGCACTCGAGTAACAATCTTATTCGCTTCGTACATTTCATAAATAACGGAAATTGCTTACACATAACAATAAATTTTAAGCAATTAAGTATTGTCAAAAGTCTGAAAGATTTTATAAAGAATACAATTGCAGTAAAAAATTTGAGGGTTTACAAATTTGATAACAAGCCAAGGTAAGGAACACTTTTTCGTACAAATATTTCTCACTGTCCCTATGGATTCCATTCCCTTTTCGTAGAAAAATATTGGAGCTGAGTATCATAGTTAAAGAGTGTAAAATTCGGTGAACTGTCGTTGGCGACTGGCTGGAAAATTTACGCCACAAAGGCTACAAAAGAGTTTTATACTACAAAGGACAGATGGCTCAAGCAAATTACCTGCTTCCTTTCCCACTCAGCGAAACAAATGTTGAACTTCATAGTCGCATTTCTCTCCTGCAGAGGTTTTATCAGTCACTGCATTCACACGGAATTTTATAAATATTTTAGCCATTAGTATCACCCTTTTGCTTTTTATTTATGAGATAATTTCACCTCGAACAGCAGGAATGCCTCCTATGCTTCCGTTGCTCAAAGAGACGCAAGCAATTTACTGCATGAAGTCAATTACTAGTCAGGGTATGACTAACCTTTTCCCTTTGTTCAGAATTTTCTCCTATGTACACTCTGGTATCTGATTCGCCAGTTTTGGAAAATCTAAATAAATTGATTTTTTGCCTGCTGTGCAAGGTTTGCAATTTCTTTGAAAATGTATAAAATATTTTTGGGCATAATTCCTAAACACTCCAGTACGGTAGTACGTGATAAAAAAGATAAATTATTCTTCTAATTCCTTTCAAAATAAACAAAAGTATTTGGCTCATTGCCTACCAAGCGTCACTGCTGTAAATCATTAGACCACACATGTATGTATGCGCGCGAAGAGCGTTTTCATTTCCTTAACTCTATTAAAACTCGCTTGAATACATTTTCTTCAGAGAAATTTGTTCTAAATTGATTCAAACTGAAAATGACTGTCCCTGTGCTTGTGCGTAGAGATGTGTATTTTTCATAGTAGCAGCCCACAGTCTCCACATAGTAGCAGCCCACAGTCTCCACATAGTAGCAGCCCACAGTCTCCACATAGTAGCAGCCCACAGTCTCCACATAGTAGCAGCCCACAGTCTCCACATAGTAGCAGCCCACAGTCTCCGCAGTAAACCAGAAAGTAATTCAAAATATTTTGAATCTGCCCTGACACAACCAAGGAATTTTTCTTCACTTGCGATTATTTCTGGCGAAAAAATATGAAAAACCTATGGTTTAATAAATCATATTTTTCAAATAATAATTTTCATCCGGCATATGTAGCAACTCGAAAGGACATTCTGAAAGCTATCGAATTTAAAAAATCGTCTGAAAGTCGTTCGAATCTTGCCACCGCCGAGCTGTAGACGGACTGACGAAGCATCGGTTGGAGCGCCCTGTGTTTGGTCAAGCGTGACTCGGACCTGGAATTGAGACAGATTGGTTCTTTTTAATAAAACCTATAAAACACGAATGACAAATTGATCAAAAGCAAACATCATGAGCTATATTTTGGAGCACAGAACGGCAAAGCCCTTTACGGTATGCAATCGAACAGTTTAGTCTCATTGGTACAGATTACCTTCTTGCCATTCATGCTGTTTCGTCTTCAAAAGAGAAAGGTTTCTCTGAATGAAATTGATTTTTAACGATATTTCTCTCGTGCGAAAGGCAAGAAATGTATTGATGAAACTTTCCGGATATAAATTTTTCCGCCTTTCATTGAACATGAGACTGTGTGTGTGCAATCACACCTTCAGCGCCGCTCGGGGGTGTTTCATTTGGGATTAAAATTTTGGCCTTCTTGGCGTCACGGAACATTGGTTTCACTGAGTTGAGTCATTGCGTAAATATTAGACTAACGTCTCAAAAAATCTGTGCAGTTCTCTAAGATCATCCTGAGGATCTACCACAAATCTATAACACGAAGAACAGCACCAAGCTTACGCCCTTCCTACATAAGTCAGCGTCAGTTGAATGTTCACCCTTCACCACACACCATCATCGCCTCCACCCAGGCAGCCTTAGAGATAACGAGTAACGTCATCGACGGTTACCACTTTGCTTCGAAGAATGTATTTCTATGTTTTTATCATTCTAATTCATTAGAATTTATTAATCGTATATAAATTAAATGACGGATTTAGTTTCTTATCGACTGATTAGGATTGTATGCCTTTACAAAAGTTGAGGCTTCGGTTTTAATTAACAGGCACAGAAGGCAAGCGAGCATTGCTGTTGAGTATGGTTTGACGATAACACACACAATGGTGGTCTCTCATAGAATCATCGCCAACAGGTGAAGAATCGGCAATATTTCGAAATGATGGATCACAGTGAAAATTAGTGTTGAGTGACTCTGCACACAAGTTCCTCGGACGAGAATACCAATCTCACGTCGATTGCATTTTACTTAAATTTCAGTCAGAAATATGATCAGCCTCTCCGTATTCACATCACTGACCCCTAAATGGATCTAAGATAAGTTCTCATTAAGGGGGTATTTCGAAAAAACACGAATGAAAAACTGATCGAATGCAAACATCATGATTACATTTTGGAGCACAGAACTGCAAGGTACTTTACAGTAAGCAATCGCATAGTTTGGTCACATCAGGGCAGATTACCCTTTTACCATTCATGTTGTTTTGTCTTCAAAAGAGAAACTATTTCTTCGTTAGAATGAAATAGATTTCAAACGATATTTCTGTGGCGCGCAAGGCATATGAAAGTGCTGAAACATTCCGGATATAAATTTTTCAGCCTTTCGAAGAAGAATAGTTTTATTTTTAAGTTCTCATCATTAATTTCATGTCTAATCAAGGTTCTCTCTCAATAGCTTTGTGAACGTAATTTTGTTCATTTGAAATAAGTAGCTTACAACGGATGCCACAGCAGCAGGACTGAAAAAACATCCTAAAATGAACTATACAAACAGGTGGCGGAGCGGTAGGATTAAGAAAACCAATGTAAAAATTGCTCATAAAATCATTTTTTTAATAGAAAGAAATACAACATCAGTAACGCCCCGTACCTCCCACCTGCACCTCAATTCACAAGTTGTACGTCCAGCACGACACGCGCGTGCGCTAAGCACCATTTCTAGTTTTGGGTGCGTGACTTTTCAAGTCAAGGCCTAACTGACGGTTGGACGGCGGCTGCCCAATCGAGGCTTTCTTAATAGCTGAGCATCAGCAGCACAATTAAAGTATGAATGAAGTTAAGGCAGCAGGTGCGCAGTCACGACCTGACTGACAGGTCAGGAGATAACTTTACTCAGCCCCCTCCAAGCCAAAAATTGGTCGCTCATCAGGGCACGCGTCAGTCAGGAGCGACAGCGGCATCACAATCTCATCAACGCAGGCAAACTTCGCAGAATATTTGGGCACCGCAACCCAACTTCTGGCGCTGCAAGTGCACTCTAAGAGGATATCATTATGTGTTGGTATAATGCCGCATGTTCATTTTCCAATTCCCATAACAAATTAGCTCGAAAACTTTGATTCATCGATGTACGTGGAGTGACCGATGTGCTGATTGATTACTATATTGACTGAGCAATACATACGCTCACACACACTCTATCGCAGGTCCATTAACTGACTAAAGCGGCCCACAGACCATCAATTTAATTGTCCATGTAATTGACAATGACGAATATTGAAAATTTAATTGATCGTCTGTGGGCTTGATTGACGACCGTCAATTAATTGACTCAATGTATTGACGCAATCAAATCAGTTTGATTTTTTATTGATGTTTCGTCAGTATTTCATTCTTAGCTCTGAGAGTGGTAGTGTATAAATCTGGGAATAACTGGAATTTTATTTTTGTGTACACGCAGATCTGGTGCATTTTGCATGCTGGAGGACGCTGCTACAAATATTTGGTACTTTTAATGTCTTATTATATTATTTGAATGTGGTTAAGTTGTTTTATTTATAGTTGTTAACCTACTTGTTTAAAATATTTTGAAAAGTAAAAACTTGGCACGTTTCAGTACTTGGAACTTCGTACTTGGTACTTTTTATGGAGTGACCAGATGCAATAGTTCATGAAATGATGTAATGTCCATTCAAAGATAGTTCTTAAAGTCTTCTGGCTCATTTGCACGTAATTCCTTGAGCAATGCGTCGGTTCCGAATATTCTGCCACGTTCCCTGAGCCAATTTTTGGCCCATGTCTTGCGTTTACGCGGACATTTTCTGGGAGATGAAAGTGCCAAGGCTATGGCTGCAATGGTAATTTCTACGTCGACCATCACGGAAGGCGTCCTCAGAGCAAATGACTGGTTTTCATCAATTATATTGATGAAAAGATTGACGCCGTTTGTGGGCAACAAAAAATCTCATCAAAATATTGAGTCAGTGATATTGACAATTAAATTGATCGTCTATGGGCCGCTTTACACTTCAATTAACTGAGATGTCGATTGATTGATATATTCACCTGAAACTGATGACCAAACATTTCACGACCTATGCTGTGAGGATTCATTTTCGCGTGGAGTCTTACGGACATCTAACAGAGTTTCTCTCTTACAAATCTACGGTCGAAGGAGATCGATGGCAGTTTCATACAATAGAGCTTCATAGTTTAACTAACTCTCACAAATTTTTTTGTCGTTTTGACGGGCACGGGCTCGTTGTTGTTGACGCACACTCCCCGGCGTGTAATTAAACATATAAACAAGGTCAATATGCAGACCTCAGTTGAATGCTCGAATTTGCTTGATTGATGAATGTTTCAAAGAAACATTTCACGCACACTAAAATGAAGCATAAATTATCGCTTTGCATTGTCATAGTAAATTTGTCACCTCTCTTGTGTCACGGTTAACCCGTGATATTTGTGACTGCAGTTGACTTCCGGCGAGGGACGTGCTACGGTTTGCCTGTTATACTTGGCAGGCATCAATTAGGGCAAGAGCCAATAGTAAATAATAAAATTCTCATATATAAGTTGTACTGAAAAATAAGCCCAGTATATGTAGACTGTATACAATACTGTCTGCGGACCTGTAAAGTTATCGAATAGACAACAATGCACCCTCTGGTAAATTGGAATTAAACTGTGAAAGAAACAGTTTCACAAAAACGCTTGCTGTGAGTTAGATTCACTGGACTCCTTCAAAATCAGAAACTTGAACTGTCTGGACTTCACGCAACAAAGAACTGTTTTAATTGACGTCCAGCTGCAGAAATTTAGATCTCTCCATTTGCGCTCGACTGTGAAATTGTTAAAAAATATTCTCAAAGGCTGTGTTTTAAATATGAAACGGTTGAGCAATCTGCTAAGAATTTTGGTTAAAATTCTTTTCGGTGTGTAATTATGGCAGCTCATCAAAAATGTGAAAAGCTGTGTTGTGTACGACACAATGCACAGTGTGCAGTTAAAAATTATCAAATTAGAAATCTGAATTTCAAGTCCGTACAATTTTAATGAAACGATTGCTCTTAGTGTGAGACGGTGAACGTACGCTGACATCTTGCGGTTGCATGTAATACATTCAAATCTGATGCACACGTCGCAATTATACAAGAGCGTGCTATAATTTTTTCATGAAGTAGATTTCGAAACCAGTTTCAAAAATATTTTTTATCGGCCTAGCTTTCTGTGCGCTAAATCCATCCCTCATTTAGGGAAATTTCATACAATGTAAAGTAGATTTGGATTTAAGCTTTGAGTTTACAGACAAAGTGCATTCAATTTCAATATCAAAGGAAGGAATGGAGTTATATCGAAATTTTATTCTCGTTGTAGCCAGTTGCACGAATAATCTTCTCTGATAACTCTGATAATGATAATCAAAGTTATCTTCTGCCAAATGACCTGCTGTAAAGTGACCTGCTGTAAGATACTCTACAGTCAACCAGTGTCAGCAAAACTACTGCCAGCAAAACAACTTGCTTTTAGGCAAAAAGAATACATTCTATTCAAAACACTGCCGTTTTTCACTTAAATGAATATTTCACGTACTGAATAAGCTTCAAAAATTTTAACCACTGTAATATAAAAGTACAAAATCGTTGAAAATTAAATTTTCAAATTATTTGTAAAAAATTGATGGGCATTTTTAGGATTAAATCTTTGATATTGGAGCGGGACCGCCGGTGAAGTCAGTCTTAGGCAGTTTAGAGCAACAGATTCTCATACATTCACAGTGATTCACTGATTCCTTGGGCCCACGTATCTTCGTTGTACATTAGGTATTACTCTCAATCTGCCCATGGCATGAAGTGCTCGGGTCCGGGCGAGCTGTACATAGAGCGGCATCCCTCGCTTGGCTGACTGCCGGTCTGGGGAGACTCGAGCGCACGGCGGAAGCCTCGGACCATCGCGTTGACAGCCCAAAACTAAGCTCAAAGTGTCGGCCAAGTATTACTTTTCGCTTAGTCAATTGCAAGTTATAATTTTTAGGTTCTGGGAGAGAATTTACTCAATAAATTGCTCACATCACGTACAATACTAACTTCGTTAACATTGAAGTAATACATAATTTGAGTTTCCAATTTAAGTTAAAAAAATAAAATTAAATGTGAGAGCAGCGAATACATTCCCTGAAGATTTATTCATTTCATACTGCATAAAATTATCTCCCTTGGTCTTCTATTACTACTTATCTCTTTTTCAAACATGGAAGCGTGTGCTGTGGGGAAGAAGAGTGGGGAGGAGTATGAGGTGTACCTTTGATCTATAACTCGAAAAGTAAAATTCATTCCAACTCAGTAACTTCTCTTCATTTTCCATTCTTTAGCTCAACAGCGAGCACCCTTCAAGTGCGCACCGCAGCTGCAGAACGCTGCGCACTTCGTTAGCATATAGTTGTCTCGTCTGTCTGACTCTCTTTACAGACGTTAGTTAACAGCTTTTTGAACAAATTAAACTCTATGTTGTAAATGTCACAGCAGAACTCTTGTTTCGTGACGATGATGAAGAACAGAGCATCAGCTGTGCTGTTTGGGAATGAAATGGACTTCTATTGATAATTTTCTGAAGTATCGTGCTTGTAAGGTAGCAGCAGCAAATCTGTTGCAAAATTGATCATTAAATTATTCTCAAAAGAGAGAACTTCAATCGGTACTGACACCGTTGAAGGTATTATACTTGCTATGTTAAAGTTTGAATAAGATTTTGATAGAAAAACATAAAAAGTGTTACCTTGATTAGTTCACCCTTTGTTTAATACTTTATCAATAACGCACTCAAAAGTATATAGGGAACACATTGTCATGAACGCCTTGGGGAACAAAGTACCCATCTACGTTGATGCATTAGTTTAGCGATTCTCCGATGGTCACCAATATTGTTGAAGTAAGGTGAGTGAAAATAATATATTCTCAGCGCATCCCTTATCTAAAGGTAATAGTGGACTTTTATTTAAGAAAAATTCAGTCATTGCTGCATGAGCTTGACAAAAACAATATAACGAAGTGATGCGAGAAGCAACGTAACAAGTTAATGATTATAAAAAATATGGAACTTACCAAATTAGTGAAAGTCTCTGGTTTAACACTTTTGCACCATCTGCAGAGCGTGTGAACACAACACATACTAGAACACAAAAATCACGCCACATACGCACACTAACAAAGCTTTGGATGGAAAATTAAGCAATATAAATTAAGGAATGTATATCGTTACTACTTTTTCAGCATACAGTCATTGTTTGAAATTAATTCAACATTCTAAACAATAATGATGAAATCTGTGCTACTCAGTTTCACGGGTGACAAAAAGTACTCTATCATTCGCTGAATTTGTGGATACGTGAAGATATAATTTTACAAAGTATACAAATGCAAAGAACATCGAATGACCGATTTACAATTTAACTAAAAACGGGGGTAGGAGAAAAACTGAAACTACTAACGTGCATAGGCTACAGTCTTGTTGGCTTCAGCCATGAGGGTGTTGTTGAAATAGTATAGCTTAAAATGAAGGGTTTGCAAGGAAATGCTGGGATCACCTTACTTCATAAAACTACTTTTCGCTTGCTTGTTGGTCCCTTCGTTCCTTGAACCAAGAAATAAATGAAAAGTAAAACAGATTAATCGCAATAGAGTTGATACAAAATTCCCCATCGAAAACTGGGAATGTCTTAGCGTGAAGATTTTTAGTTGGTAAACGTACACAAGCATCATAATACTCATATTAATTGCTGTACAAAAGATTAAGAGAAAAACTTGAAAATGTACTCCTTTGATTAAGTTATTCTAAGTTTGATAATGCTTGTGAATACAAATATTGAATTTAAAGACTGAAACACATTAATAAAAAACGTTGTTAACAGCCTCCACGTGCACTGACATGTGAGATTCGGCCTTTGCAATACTGTATCAGGGGATATAGTATTGGAAGCACAATGAGTGGAAGTAAATAAATCTGCGTCTAAAGCTAAAAGATCGGCAGGGTGAAATCTAAATACTACTGTCTTTTTGTGCTTTCATATCAACTAGCACCGAGTAATCAGCTCGAAGAACATGTTTTACCGCACCTCAAATTTATGACATTTCCAACACAAATAATGAAGGCATCAAGAATTCACAGAAGTTAAAAATGAGAAAAGGATTACAGGATTACGAGTATGAAAAATAAGTAATTTTTTATTTCAAATGAAGACAAAGCATGAGAATTTGTTACAGTATCAGCTTTTCATAAATTGTTAACACAGAAGTCCTTATCATGTACTGAAGCAATTATCATCATTATGTTAGCCATGTCAAGGATTGAAAATAAAGCATAAAAACAGGAACTTGCATTGCCCATGCATGTTGTATACGTAACTTTCTACACTGCCTACATTTAAATAGAAGAAACGCTTATCGTGAGTAAAACAGACGGCTTCATGCATCTCCGCCAATAAATCTTATTCAATACCCTCTCATAGAGCCGCCTTCTTCACCGCTCGTTTGGCCGCCATTCAGAAGTCGTCGTACGGATAGACGGCCGTGGAGTTAAAACAAACACGAACGTCGTAACTCGAGCACTGCTGTTACTAATGGCAGTCTTCTCGTTAGAACTTTTGAAAAGGTCTTTAATGAGCACGTGCAGACGTTCATTAAACAGCAGCATGTTACTATATGTAAGAATAGACGACGGACTGATGCTCATGACTACAGTAGCCTTAAGAATAGCATTTTATCGCATTTACATCCTGTGTCTAGGCTATTTATTTGTGTGATATGTTTTTTCTGTCCGATCGTTAAAAATTTGTAGAATTGATCTTATTCTACATTTTGTCATAGATTTGAGCTCTCCCGGTGCAATAAAACGTCTCCATTTTTAGGAAGTCATTGCCCGTAATACACTTCAGAATGGGGTATAATTACGAGAAAATTTGAATTATCCGTTGCATTTGTGGTAAACCATTCAATAATAAATTTTGTTCATCACAGGTTCATTGATACAGTTAACGAGCTCTAGTGAATATTTAGTTTACTAAATTTTAATTACAATGAAAGAGCAGTTGAAACGCGAACAGATAGTTCCACATGGAGTTCCACAAGGATCTGTTCTTGGGCCTCTCCTATTTCTGATTTTTATCAATGATATTATTAAATCTACATCATCTTTCAAATTCATTCTTTTTGCCGATGACAGTACGCTCTCTGCGGTCCTTCCGGACCAAAATCCCACTATGACCGCGGAGAGTATAAATAATGAACTCCATATGGTTTCATTGTGGCTTAAAGCTAATAAAATAAGCCTTAATATCGATAAAACAAAATATATTACATTCTCATACAAGAAAAATATATCTCTCCCACGCATTAAAATTGGCGAAGGTAAAATCGAAGAAACCAACTCATGTAAATTTCTGGGCATCATAATAGATAAACATCTGACGTTCAAAGAGCACATCGCTCATATTAGTTCTAAATTATCAAAATCCATCGGAATCCTGAATAAAGTAAAACATTTCCTGCCTGAATCAGGTTTAGCAAATGCTCTACCGAACGCTCATTTCTCCATACTTGCAATACGGAATAGAAGCATGGCACGGAACATAAAAATAAAAGAAATAAAATTTTCACTCTGCAAAAAAGAGCCATCAGAGTGGTAAAGAACCTAGAATACAATACTCACACAAATGATTCATTAAAAAATTTTCAAATACTCAAACTTTCAGATCTTTACAAAAGCTCCATTTGTAATTTCATTTACAAAACATTAGCAAATGATGGCGACAATAGCCTACAACAATTATTAACTGCGCAAACTGGTCATCACGACCATTAAACCCGGAAAAGAAGTAAATTCAGGCTTCCTTATTATTCTAAAGCCCGGTCGCAACACAGTATCCTCTTTGTTGGAACTAAAACTTGGAACTCAATACCTGAGGAGATCCGTGAAAGTAATTCTTACAAGGTATTCAAAAGAAATCTTGAGTCTCACATCCCATCAGAATACTAGTCGTGCAAGATCACCAAGTCAAATCTTGCCTCCCTCATGTCAGATCCTGATGGTGTAATTTGCCACGGGTAATATGGCCGATCTTCAGTCTGCTCTTAAATCGTTTATCAAATATACTATTGAATATAGTCCATATGACCTATATCGTAAAATAAAGCATCAAATATCGAATTAATTATCTCATTGATCAGTCAAATGCGAAACTAGGTTAAGTGAATTAGGTTAAACTTTATTGTACACCTTAGAATAATGTGATGGTAGGATGCCCTAGAAGTCGCTGAACTTGTTCGGGCCCACAGGTAGCTATACGTAAATTCGATCATTGCACTAGACTTAAGTAACATTCTACCTCTGTAACACCTGTGGTAAATAAATTGTATAAATTGTTTAAATTGTTTAAATAGTTGTAATGTACAGCGCTGGATCCTTCAACTCGAGATTGAGTAGAATCATGGTCGCAAGATCAACCGTTTGGTGTTCAGTCAAGCAGTGTAAAGAGTGAGAAAACTTTGAGGATCAACCATGAAGGGAAAGACCTCGATCATAATAAACCACATCTCTTGTTTTAGGCTGTTCATGGATGGATCAGGTTAAACCGTAAGAGATTTTTATGGCAATGACAAAAGAGTGTGAGGCCATTCCCAGAACATTGAAGAAAATTGTCCACGATGATTTGAGAATATCATCCATCATCCCGAAAGAGTAGCGAACTAACACCAAAATTCAAATGCAAAAAAAAAGAAAGGAGGGAGGAAGAATTTCGTAGAATGAGATGCAGAAAGGAGCGGCAGGGGGAAATCGTCCAGCATGCACCAGGAATTATTCACAGTCGAAACACCTCATCATCGCCGTAGTGCTCGGGTCTTCAAAAAGTATGCTCTGCAATAATTGCTCCTGAATTAAAGGTTTGGCATAGTACGAAACGAGTTTCTGTTATGGTTTCGGCGATCATTTCCTAATCAAGGAATTCCGTTTCATTGTGCGAGAGCAAATTGCAAATGAATACGAAAGCATACGTAAGTGACATTCTAAAGCTTGAGTCTGATTCTGCTACCAAACGTTTGCTTGCGTGCACTCGACAGTGAATATATACGCAGCGAATATTAGCCCTTGTCTGGTGCAGAGAGAATTCGGCGAAATTTTGTTCTCATGAAATGTGGTCCGCATGATCTTAATCCCACGGACTTCCCTGTTTGGTCGATGCTTAAGCTTAGATCGTGTTCGAAAATTCAGCATTCAGTCGACAATATTCCCCAAAGCTTTTAGCGTGCGAAGCCGATTTAAAGCTGCAGTTGCCGAGAAAAGTGATTATTTTGAATATAAAAATTGTTTAATAAATCTTTGGTCGTACATGTCTCATTGCGTGCATTTTGAAAAAAATGAAAAGTCCCAAATGATTAAACGCCCGTTTTTATCGTTTTAGTACTTTTGCCAGACCCTATAGAAGGTAAAATAATATAAATCAGTTCACTTTCATCGAAGTGTTGTTTTCATCTCACCAATATACTTTAAAGTAACGCTGTCATGACACCTGGAACTAAATTTCAAGCAAGCTCAGCAAAGAACACTTTGCAGTAGTTCGGGAACTTTCCCCATTTTATTGGGCCTGTAGTTATGGTGTAACGAAATCATAGAGACGTTTTTGATGCGGACAGTGAAAACAAAAATAGCATCAAATGAAAAACGACATCAAGCAAAAAAGGACTAAACAGAAAAATGTTTTGTCCTCATGTTTTGTGATCGTCTCATGCTGTTGTTAATTTGGAAACAAGTGTAGATTATGGATATGGATACCTGTGTTGAACGATAGTAGAAAACTGATTATTTGTTGCCTAAACTGGAAAACACGCACATGGAGAGTGTTTAGCTTCAGCAACACTAAACGCTACAGATCACATTTTAGAAAAATCATTTGACATTCTGCAGGAAATTCTTTCGCCGCTGCTAAATTTGCGTGATGTTGACGCTCTGGTAGTCCATATCTACTGCCCCTCAATTTTCAAGACCTATTAAAAAGAGTTTATGTTACGACGCCAGTTGCATTGTAAGAATAGAAAAGAGTATCCGTTCAATAGCATAATTTCGGAGGTGGCTAGCACAGGATGACCAGCACCATTCTGCTTGCGTAGTTTTGCATAGCATTTCTTCAGGCAGTAGCGTAGGCTCCCCAAATAACATAACACTGTAAAATCTGGTCTTTTATTTTTAACTATCCAAACGTTCGATGGATATTTTATAAAAGTTCATTCTACCTGGGCAGCTACGTAGAAACCATCTACGCGTAAATTGTAACGTCAGGTATCAATCCATCTCATTAATCTCTTTTGGCCTTTTAAACAAAAACAATCGGGAGATCATTTTGCTGGATTTCCAGAGAGAATAAATCACAATTTAGCCACTCACACACCGTGCGTTGAGTGTCCTGGCTACTGGAGGCATGCCATTCAATAATTGAAGGACTTAACAACACATTCAGCGGCTTAGAGCCATGATATTGAGGTGCATTGAGCAGAGGTGGGTGCTGCGTTGGAATCCAAGAGAGGGCAGCGCTTGTGTGTGTGCTGCAGCGTGTACAGCCCTCTTGCATACTGGGCTGCAGTCACTTGTCTTTCATTAACCCTTACCTGCCTTCACCTGCCCTCATTAGCTCTCACCTGCTCTCTGTCCTTCATTCGCTCTCTCTTACGCTCACCTGCACTTTCCAACCGCCTATCTTAACTTGGCCTTCATCTGCCATAAACTACCCTTGCTTGCCCTTCATCTGCCTTACACTACCACTACTTGCCCTTCATCTGCCTTACACTACCATTACTTGCCCTTCATCTGCCTTAAACTACCATCATTTGACCTTCATCTGCCTTAAACTACCATTACTTGCCCTTTATCTGCCTTAAACTACCATTACTTGCCCCTCATTTGCCATAAACCACCATTACTTGGCCTTCATCTGCCATAAACTACCATTACTTGCCCTTCACCTGCTCTAAACTACCCTCCCTTGTCTTTCACCTGCCCCAAACTACCCTCACCTGCCCTTAGCCACACTCACCTACACTCATCTGCACTCATCAGCCCGCACTTGCCCTTTACCTGCGCATATCTACCTTCACATGCTTTCAGCAGCCCACTCCTGCCCTCCCCTGCCCTCACCAGTCCTCTAAACGCAGATAAACAAAACTTCACAGGACAATCCTCTCACAATCCGTGAAGCTACTTTAGGAGATTTGCTAACGTTAGTTCGAGAGAAAGTCCCGCTTTGCTGCTGATGCCCGTTGATCAAGGCCTTTTAGCGCAGCAGAATGGATTTTGAAGAAGAGTTGCGAAGATGAAATACAATCATTTCTACACACGAATTCAAGCTATGCTAGGGTGAATGTTATAGGTGCAGAACTAATAGTGAAAATGGAACTGCGGATTTACGGAGGTAATACATATATCCTTTTAACGATTTAGAATGAGAATATTTGTACCATAAAAATTGGTGCTAGTTAGCATCCCCAGTGTTATTTAGGTGGCTGAGCACTGTACCAAAATTTGCAGCCTTATCTGAAGCACAGCTGTTGCTGGTATATATCAGTCCCTCAATAGAAAATTAAAATTCTAGGTTTTGATTAACCCCCTTAACACAAATTCGGTTTGCACTGGTCAAAAGAATTTTAAGTTCAATTTGAGCGCCTCAATTTTGATGAAAGGTTCAGTGCTCAATGTCCAGTTATAAGTGATATTTTCTTTTCCAAGAATAGGAATGAATCGGGAAAAATTTAATAAATTACACACATGCTTGTTTGAAACTTATTATTGTTCCTAATCAAACCATGCCTCATTTAGATTCAGAGCGGATTAAAGAGAAGCCTTAAGAGTGGACCTAGTTTCTTATTGAAATATTGAACCGTTCTTCAATTTTCGGAACACCACAATAAATATCAGCCAAATTAAGCCTAGCTGATCAGAGCTAAAGTTAATATCTTCGACAAAATATGAGCACGACATCCTTAGTTTGTACAAAACGAATACCATTTCATTTCTTAGAGAATTTAAAATGTCCGCAGGGGTGCGGCAAATCTCGTCTTGGAATAAGAACCAGAAAATACCCACTATTTTTGGGACTCTTTTTTTCTTGTTCCTCGGCTTCATACACAGATCTAGTGACGTTTTAACGCTCTTGACGCCCATTTCGTTATTGCTAATTTATAGAGATTTTCTAGCACACGAGTTAAAATATTGTTCTTACTAGAGTGTTTGAATACTGTACAATATGTCTCAAAATTAATTATTATTCCTTTATGAATAATTTGTTTTTTATTTATATTTGTAACATTATAAAGCAATTTTTGGTCAGGAAAAAACAAACCTTTGGAAATAAACTGAAAAATCTCAAGTCACTTTCTTTACACACAAACACATTTTATTATTCTCATTCCTTTATATGACCAAGTATCTCCTTGAATTCTCATCATTTGCACCGACTATTTCGTTTTACCGCACACTGGGTCGGGATGAAACCGTTTGAAACTCATTAGTCTATACCACAAGCTTTAAATGATTGGCACTTCAAAACAAACTTTCTCAGCTCAAGAACCTTGTTTTCGAATTACCCAAGCCACTCCAATATTTAAACTTTGCGCACCCATTAATGCATTTTATCAAACACGTTTGGTTTGCCACATCCTGCGATACTCACAGCGTCCAGCAGCTACGACTGTTATAACTCTGAAATCGTAACCAAAATCGGTGGAAAAAATTTAAAAGCGCTCGTTCACCTGGCGACGGTCTCTCATGCTAACCAAGATCTCTCACGTGCCCACTCTGACCATGGTCGTATTTTCTCGTTGTGAGTCTCACAAAACCGAACATTTTATTACAGATATTCAACATGGATTGCAGATATTCAGGACGGATTCCCGACACTCAGCACGGATTTCTTTACAGCGCAGCACTGCGGCCATTGGATCGCAACTTCTTGAAATGATGGCGGGTTTCTCTCTGTAAACAAGCATTTACACCTGTTGGTAAGTTCAATTTTATATGAAGAAAGCGTACTATTACTTTTGAGACTTTTTCTTTTTGTGGCTTAGCAGTGAGTGTACATTTCAAGTATATTTCTATTTCTTAGAATAAGTGTAACAGAAATAGATACGTAGGTGCTTGTGAGTTAATACCTTCACATTAATCACCGAAGTAAACACGTTCATTCGCTCTGATGTTATGTATTCAGACTGGTCTGTCATATTTTCTTCTCTTGCAACGTGACAGGGGATATCAACTGATGTCAGCCTGGGCTTGTGCCTTCATATGTAAGAGTATCCAGTGATTCATGGTCGAAGATTGCCATCGGGGTTCAGTGTTTGAAATAGAAAGAGCTACGGGAGGTAGCAGCATCTTTGCTCACGAAAGTGACCTCAGGTATCATCACCGCGTTGTAGGAGGTCCGTGCCCGATCCTGGGGCAGTTGCGCGGTGGCTGTGTGCAAGTGTACGTGTTTGGTGCGGTGCTGCTGATGACTGCGCTCGGCAAACGCGCGTGATCAGAACCAGAAATTGTCCGTTTTCTGAGATTCATGATTTTGCAACGAGCGAGTGTGACATTGTTATTTAGCTGAGGATCAAGGTTGTTCTTATAAAATATTTGTGTGTGACTAAAACATACTTGGAAATTAGTGCACGGTGGCACTGTGAAGAAATTGCCCAACATGTTTTGGATACTAGCACGATCATTGGTTTCGAAGGAACACCACGTGAAAAGTATTTATACTGAACAACAACATCATTAAAAAGTAATTTCATGTGCAACATTCCGGTGAACTGAAGATTCTGCTGGTCACTGGGCCACATGATTTATAGGAAAGAAAGTTCGTTTAGGAAGACTCAATTTTGACTTCAGTCTCACGCTCGGACACTAAGTCTACCCTCGAACTCTGAGATATTGCGCACAGTCTCACGCTCGGACACTAAGTCTACCCTCGAACTCTGGGATATTGCGCACAGTCTACGCTCGGACACTAAGTCTACTCTCGAACTCTGAGATATTGCGCACAGTCTACGCTCGGATGAGAGAAAGACTGGAACTGGAGCTCACAGTTGATTGCTGAACTGCAGCGGGAACAAAATATTCAAGGTAAGTGTGCGTTTTGAGTGACAGTTATTTAGACCGTACAGGCTAATTCTGCTGTCGTCACACTGACATTTTTATTAGCATTACTATCATTATCCATATTGTAATGTCGTGGTTCTATTAGTTTTGCAGGCTTCATTTTTTATGTATAATAAAAGTTTTTTATGTTATAGTCTCAGCATTCTAGCACTCGGTGGTATAACATAGTTGGCAGTAGCGTAGCTATGTATATTCTCTTAATCACTGATAACCATTATCACTTCTAATAATTCTGAATTTAGCTGCTTATAATCATTGACATTTTCACTTGCAGTTCTAAAACACGTACTTGGATCAACTTAATTTTAGTTTGTTCAAGTATCATGAGAATCTAACCCCATTACCAAAATCTGGTCCCAAAAGTTTGGTTTTAATTATCGGGTCGCAAAATCTATTAGCACAAACTGCTTATAATTTTAGCCGAACCTGCTATCTTTTAGTTTTAAATTTACAATTCTAATTTTGACACTTTTTATTCTCAACTTAAAATGTGTAGAGTTTTGCATTGACGTTGTAGTATATTTGTCTGTAACGGAAGTTTGCACGATCAGTACTCCTTCGTCAAACTTTGTGTGAAATTTTTGTCAGGGAAAAAGTTTTATTGGACAACTAATTAAATCGAGGAACTAACATGAGTAATTTATTATTATGCCACATAGTGAATAAAAAGGGTTATTTTTAGTCCTTTTGCTTCAGTTTCTCAAAGTTTTCTGCAAAAAAATGTCAATTTTCAGCCAGGAGTGTGTGAGTGAGGAAATTTTTTTGATGATGAATAATTAATTAAATTTTAATTTAATTTTAAAGAAAATTTCAAGTCCTTAAGCACATTAAAAAAAAGTCATACATGTCCCAAACCCAACAAAGTGTCAAAGCGCTGATACCCAGTAAAAACAGGCGCAGCATCTTCAATGATATTCTGCAGTTCGGCGTGGTAGGGCGCTTCAAAGTCCGTTTACATTACGCCGGTAGTCCTGGTTGTAGCAATGGTTGATTGCCTTCGTTAGATATTTAGTGTCGTGGAAACCATACGTGCGCCACAGCAGTGTGTTGTACATACTGCTAGAACCCCAAAAGGTTGATAGTGAGAGCTACTGTACGGCCGCCTACTGCGGTTCGTTACCTATCAGTGGAGTTAACTGACTGCATTACTGCAGTGGCACGTGCAGCAAGAGTGCATGGAAACTGGCTCTGAAATATCCCCTATTTCAGAGCCTAGTCCTTTTATAAACATTCAGAATATGAAAACGGAGTACCATTCAAAACCATTCGACGGAACAAAACTTTGCTCTGCCATAAATGTACAATTTATCAAAATAGAGTTCCGTCTTTAAAAATTCATTGAGTGAAAACGGAGTTCCGTTTGCTTTATCAAAACGTAGTTCCCATTAAATTAATGCCCTTTGCCAAAACGTAGTTCTGTTTATAAATATTTACTGTTTCAAAATGCAACTCATATAAAATATTAGCTATTTTAAAACGTAGTTTGCATATAGATGTTCACTATTTCACTGCCTGAGGCAGTGAATGTTGTTGTTTAAGAAGGACAAAAATATTTCAGTTCTTTTTCATTTAATCTACAGGATGCTTCAAAGTTCAAGCGTAGAAACAGACTGCATCTTAAGGGACAATCACGTTAAGCAACTTAATCTAAATTTGTTATAGAAATCGTTAAAATCTCAAGAATAGTGACTAACCATGAGACGTTAAACAAATAGCAGCCCATTGAACTACGAAGTGTTTGAACATCCCAAGCAGTCGATGGAAGTATTGATTTTCATTGAAAAACAGTCGCTTGGTTATGCACATATGTACTTAATACTGCAATGTTGATGATCAAATCCTGTATTCATCCCGACGAAAACCAATGCGAGTCACCCTTTCTCATGTGGAATGAAAGCAAAATAATGTACGAGTATAGAGAGCAGAACTCAGCATTCTTGCGTTTAGACAAGATAATAGTGTAAAAATAACGTGTAAAACGACGTTTGGTCGTTACGCGTAACATATCACTTTCATTGGAGTTAAAGCGCTTTGAATGAAATATCTCCTAGGAAAACAAACAAAGATGCAGAGCAGGCAAAAGGAGAGGAAAATAGGTCGATATGGAAATACATATACACATTTCAATGGTATCACTTGCAGGCCGAGACAAAATGCCATGGGAATGACAGGAACGAGTTCTATAGTATATAGTCGAGAACGATTAAGCTTTGAGGTTAGTTAATGAAGAGGCGTCCTTCGAGAAATAATGTAACTGTGAAAAAAAGATGAAGTCATCTCGAAAAAGAATTGAGGTGAGTAACTAAATTCACAAATTTCTAAGACCGTTGATGTTGAAGAGCTAGGTTTTAGTGTGGAACGCGAAGATGAGGCTATCGAAGTAAATCCGTATGCCTTACAGCCAGCGAGGAGAAAGGCAGCTCAGTGCTCAAATATTAATCAGTTAACAATGTGATGTAAACACATGGGCATGCTTTTCAGAGATGGTAAGAACGAATGACTGA
This sequence comes from Platorchestia sp. MABIK, assembly GCA_014220935.1. Taxonomy (NCBI): domain Eukaryota; kingdom Metazoa; phylum Arthropoda; class Malacostraca; order Amphipoda; family Talitridae; genus Platorchestia; species Platorchestia sp. MABIK. Next base: position 71,679 of record JACJUY010000648.1, on the reverse strand, counting down.
GTTTACTGGGTCCGTAGCATGCGAGATATACAAAAGAAATGTTCGCAGAGACTGAAGCCTTCAAAATCCAACTGAAGTCATGCGAAAATCTAAATTTAGGGAAATTTCACCACTTCCAAAATCCAATCCAAACTGGGGAACGCATCGCGCTCGAGGGCTCAATTTCCCTCGCAATGATTCGTATTTTTGGTCTTTCGTCGAGGTAATTCAATTCTTCCTTCGTTCTCGACTCAAAGCTGGCAGTCATTTCCTTCCCGTTGAATAGCCAAAGGAAAATGAGGAAGCTGTGGAAATTAAGTTGATGCTCCAGCTAGCTGTGCTGACCGTGCTGTCACGAGAGTGATCCGAGCTCGTGTGTCACCTGACTGGAGAACAAGAGACAGGAAACGGAGCATGCAGTAACGACCTCTCTTTCGTTACTCCCAATCTCAAATACAGTAAGCATGAGGACATTCAAGTCTCGTGTTCTGTCACAAGTCACGCTCTACTCTGTCCAGTGTACAAGTTGGGCGGAAGTGGAAGTATTGAGGCTGCTCGACCTTCGTCGAGCAATGTTTACCCACAGCTGTCACGAAGAATACATGTGTGGTCGTACAATACATGTGTGGACGCAGGTGGCATTGGAGCAATTGATGTTTTCACTGAATGTTCTCGAATACAAGACAAAGACACAGATGTGACGCTGAGTGTGTTGTTCTGTGGTAGTTCGTACAAGATTTTTTTATCATTTCATTTGTTCTGTGTCTTTCTTCATCAAATGCATTCTCGCAGATCACACTCCACACATTCAAGAATTTGTTGAGTGAGCGATTTGTGAAGGGCTTGCAACGTACAATATCTATAAATGACTTGGCTAAACAAATGTTCACTTTGCTTAAATCGCAAACTCACTAAAAATTTAAAAGCGAAGAAAATGCTAATTAAATTGGTCATTTTCATTCAAAAGAAAGAAAAAAACGAAAACGTCTCGGAGACCAGCTCCATCATCAGTTCTGTAAAATTCAAAATATGATCAATCAAACGCAAGCATGAAAACACAGTCGATACCAAATTCTAGCATTTACAAAAAAAAAAGACAGCTATGCATTAACCATCTGAAGGGGATATGAGCTAAGCATGTTGTTTAAAATTGAGCAGAGAGTAGCAGAGCACCGTGGAAGGAGTTTTCGTACTGGTAACTTGTTGGCTCATCCTCCTCATTCAGCTATCCGCAGCCATGCTGAGAAGTGTAGTGCAATAATTCGTGATGATAATTTAAAAATAATAGACAATTCGTCCCGTGATTTTGATCTTAGGATTTTAGAATCTTTGCATATTTTTAGGGAAAAACCAATTTTAAACAACATGCTTAGCTCATATCCCCTTCAGATAGTTAATGCATAGTTGTCTTTTTTTTGTAAATTCTAGAAGTTAGTATCGACTGTGTTTTCATGCTTGCGTTAGATTGATCATATTTTGTATTTTACAGAACTGATGATGGAGCTGGTCTCCGAAACGTTTTCGGTTTTTTCTTTCTTTTGAATGAAAATGACTGGTCTTATTAGCATTTTCTTCGCTTTTAAATTTTTAGTAAATGACTTGGTAAATAAGTTACTCATGCCAATTTTTTTAAATACTAATTCGCACAGGACTTACTGGAAAAATAACGAGTTATTCGAGATACGGCGGTTGAAAAGTGTCGACTGAAAAACTGCATTTTCAATATTCTACATGATCCCTCACAGGGAAATTTGATGGGAAGGGATACTTTCACGCCCCTAGAATGATTTCAGATACTTTTACACGTGCTTGTCTTACCGCGCAAGTTCTTGTAAAGAGATGGTTGAGTAACGTTAAGCAGGAGATCAGAGCATCACTGCGACAAATTTCACCTCAACCACTTTCAATACTGATCCATTGCAACGCCTTGATTACAGGCGCTCGTTCGCAACCACTGCTCTAGCGCCATCGAACATAGCGACGTCATGCACAATGTTCTTCAACCCCACCACCTTCGTTGCAGCCTAAAGGCTCAGTTTTCACCATCTCCACGCTCAGGCATTCTGGAGCTATGCAATTCAGACACGAGCCCGCTACCCAACTCGGTATTCACTCAGTCACTCTTTTTGCTATTGACTCAGTCATTATTCTTACTGGTCACACTGGCAATATTTTTGTAACTAACGCTGCCATAATTCTTGCTAGCTTCGCAGTCACTCTTTTCGTTGCTAACGCAGACATTATTCTTGACAGTTTTACACTCGCTATTTTTATCACTAACGCAGACATAATTCTTGCTAGTCACGAAACCACTTATCTCACAATCAAAAATGAAACGGCTTTTTTAGGTATATGCACGTTTCTATCGCCTATTTTCTTACATCTAATCATCTTCATCATTTGCGCACTAACTTTTTTATCTATTCAAATAGCCAGCCACTCGCATCCTAATTCACTCCGCCTTGAGTCTTCTCTTCACAGCCACTCGTCTTACTGATTGCACGTCATTTGTCCCTACTCGCAATTTCGAATTCGCATCACGGGTTTCAATTCACAACAGAAAAAGAAAGTACATTTCGGGAACGACCTGCGATGATACATGCAACTGCAACCTCTACGCTGAAAGACATGATGGACTGCGCTGGAAGGAGAGCGCTGGAAGACAGGAAGGACAGCGCTGGAAGACCTGATGGACAGCGCTGGAAGACATGATGGACAGCGCTGGAATGTAGGAAGGAGAACGCTGGAAGACATGATGGACAGCGCTAGAAGGAGAGCGCTGGAAGACAGGAAGGACAGTGCTGGAAGACATGATGGACAGTGCTGGAAGACAGGAAGGACAGTGCTGGAAGACATGATGGACAGTGCTGGAAGATATGATGGACAGCGCTGGAAGACACAACCATCACCCTGCAGGATACACAACCATCACCCTGCAGGACACACAACCATCACCCTGCAGGATACACAACCATCACTCTGTAGGACACACAACCATCATCCTGCAGGACACACAACCATGACCCTGCAGGATACACAACCATCACTCTGTAGGACACACAACCATCACCCTGCAGGATACACAACCATCACTCTGTGGGACACACAACCATCACCCTGCAGGACACACAACCATCACCCTGCAGGATACACAACCATCACCCTGCAGGATACACAACCATCACTCTGTAGGACACACAACCATCACTCTGCAGGATACACAACCATCACCCTGTAGGACACACAACCATCACCCTGCAGGATAACAAAACAAAAAGTTGATTGCGGTCAAGGATTGAGGAAGTGCACTGGTTGTCAAAGGGTTCCTCTACGTCTATTTCTACGGGTTACAGTGGGAGGTGCTCCTCGTAAACTTATGATTTACTCTAAATTTGGAAACTAATGGATTTAGGCTACTTAAACAAAGTTGATGTTGTAAGCTTCTCAGTATAAACCAATTACAGCACTGATAGGGAAAAAGGAATTGATGCTTTCAGCTCAACAACTTTCAACCGGTGATTCAGCTCAGATAATAAGTAAGCCTCATATACTCAATTGAGAACAATCAGTACAGAATGTATGAGTCTCGGTATTTTTGCCTTATTACAAGGCAAACCTGCTAATATTACTACTAAAATTTGTTTTATCACAGAAATTCACCACGGAATTCAATTTCAAGCCGTAGGTTACTGCTTAGCTCATTCGCTGAGGTGTTGCGTTGATGGGTGAAACAAGTTAACAACTCACACAACATTGAACTTGAATGAGACTTGCTGACGGGAATTGGCTTAAAATTTCCTCGATATGATGTAACCCAAATTATACTCTACGGCGCTTGAAGGAGAACGAGGACGTTAACTAGCATGCTCATGTAAGCTTCAATTTTTAGTTTCTGAAAGTCGATTTACATCGCCGTGACGACAGGCTTGAAGAAAGAAGCGCAATCGCGTCCAGGATCAAACCAGCGCTATGAGCTTCGTATGAGACATGAGTAAAGCCAGTAATAAGTTCAAGTTAGGAAATATGTACGCTACTTGAAACCTAAAAATCGTGTGAAAGTACGGTAGAGAAATTAATAAAACACAACGGTGTGAGGAAATGATTTTTTTTCTGCTCGTGTTGGCGCTTGAAGTTCGACTGTTGAACTTGTACCATGAATAATTTTTTCACACAATGAATCGTTCCTGAATGTTGATATTTATGCAATTCAGATTCGTTAGCCACGTGGAAATTAACACCTTCACTCCTGCTTAACAAACTAGCTGACTCTGAAAACGAAAGATCTGAAAACTTATCTTTCTGTAAGTGATGCGTCTTTCTCATACTGAAGGCGCCTTCCTATCATTTTTCACGCAAAGTGCTAGAGTATAGATAATTTAATCCCATGTGTTGGTTTGCTTTTCTCCTATTGAGGGCGCCTACCTATCATTTTGCAGAGAAAGTGATAGGGTATAGGTATTTGAATTTGAACCGTAACCTCTCCTTCACAACACAAAGAGCAAAAGCCAAGACAACACAATTTTCTGTGTATTTGATGGCTCCTGCCACCGGCGGGCAACACGCCGAGGTGTGAGCGGTTCAATTCTTCTTGTATTTTCAAGAGAATTGAAGTTGTTGGCGTCCGATGGAAGGAGTTTCCCGCCTCAGAGCTGCAGCTCGAATGCGAGAGCCAAAATAATTTAGGAAAGATTCATTTTGCGAGTGTCGTGGCGTTTCTTGGATGTTTCCATTGGTGTCAAAGTCTGATTCTAAACGCTGTTGTTGTGCTGAGGTGTCGTTCCGAGACATGTGTGATTTGAAGTGTTATTTTAAGTTAAGCGTTAAACGATTTATTTCAGGTAAAGTATCATTGAACGCGTCATTTGAAGTTAAGCATCACAGCTTCATTAAACAAATCATTTCAAGTATTATCCAATCCCTAATTTTAGGTTTATGACACTTTATGTTGATAGGCATTGAAAGTTGAAAGTGTAAGTTCATGAATGATTTGCAGTGTTTTATTGGGTTTGAATTTTACACTGATTGAATGATTAGAAACTACGCACAACCTACACGCCATATGAAGCGCGCATGGGAGAGTCACGTACGACACCGTGACTGTGTAGTTGATGAACAGGGGAACACGTCCTCAGCTTTGCAGTAAAATCAGCCAAAAGCCCAGGAATTCATGAACAGAGGAACACGTCCTCAGCTTTGCAGTAAAATCAGCCAAAAGCCCAGGAATTCATGAACAGGGGAACACTTCCCCAGCTTTGCAGTAAAATCAGCCAAAAGCCCAGGAATTCATGAACAGAGGAACACGTCCTCAGCTTTGCAGTAAAATCAGCCAAAAGCCCAGGAATTCATGAACAGGGGAACACTTCCCCAGCTTTGCATAAAATCAGCCAAAAGCTCAGGAATTGATGCACAGGAGAACACGTCCTCAGCTATGCAGTAAATTCAGTCGCTAGGCCACTAGTGGCGCAGCAAAGTAGCGGCTTGGCTAAGTCCTCGCCTACGCAGCGAAGGAGGATGGCAGGAGTATTATGTCTCTATCTAATAAATTTAGCTACAGCACTCTGAGAAACCGGGCAGCGTCAAATTTCTTCATAAATTTTTGAGAAATTACTCTTTGACTAATGCAAGTTTCCTTTTTTCTCTCCCTTTCATGTTCGAGTATCAGTAGCAGAGATCGGTAATGAGGGTCGAGGAATTGATTCGAAGCCTTTGGTGTACTCGAAAATAATATTAATTAGGGCTGACATCAAATTTTTAAAACCATTTTTGCCGTTTTAATGTTCTAATCGTTGTACTAAATTTTGCGCATCATGTGGTAGGGGATTGATCAAACTGAACTTCACGTGACATGGTCAATTTATCAGAATTTTTCGAGTAGTTTTTGAATTTATAACCAACTTGAGCTAATAAATAGCTAAACACTTAGGAGAACGCATGTAACTGACAGTTTTAGGCTTGTACAGACATTAGACTTTGCTAAGCTAAACCTAATGTCATCCTACTCAAGTGATGGACAGCTAAACAAGAAATTGTAAGAGTTACCGATATGTTACGACTGCTTGTGTCTGTAACCAAATTGGAAAGCAATATGCATTGCCTGGCCCAAAAGTTTGTTGCATCTTGGGATGATGTACACTTAATTTAAATAATTTCTAAAATGTTTCCTTGTAGTAAACTAGAATAAAATGAATACGATGACAATTATTGTTACGTTCAGTATCACTGGTAGTCAGTACTGCACCTGATGTCGCCGTGACAACAGGATGAATATCCCACTGACAAAAAAATGCCTAAAAAAAGAATTTCTGTCTATGACCAAGGAGAGGTTGTAGGTTTCCATCGTTTCGGGAAATTCGGCGAAGAGATGTGAAGGCTCGAAATTTGACTTTAGCCTTCATAGTTATAAGTCAATAATTTGATGCTCCTCTGTGAACCATGATTCCTTCCTTTACGAGGTATGAAGAATTTAAACACTCGAAGTTTCGTGTTATAGGTTCACAGAGTCTTTATTCGATCAAATAGCACCGTTATCACTACTATAGATCGCTGCTACTAGTACTATTACATTACATTGCATTACATTTCATTACATTAGTTTCAAATTATTGTAGGAATTGTCTGCAACAAGAAAAAGGTGCAACATATTTAGTTAAAAGTAGATGCGATGTATTTCACAGTAATTACACAAAATTCAATGGGAATGGCTATTTCATGATATTACAATTGCATTATTCTAGTTTGGGAAGACCGTAACGCAGTCTTCCAACAATTGGATCGCAGTGAACACATCAGAAGCAATGGACTAACTTAAAATTATTCTTCTAAGGCAACTCTAACTCTTAGAAACACGGAGCGCGGTAACAAGATGTCTCAAATGATGGTCATAGGACCTGAAACTGTGCAGAGAACAATTTCATAGCTCAGTGAAAAAAGATGGTGAAGTGCAGTCAATAATGGTTGAGCGACAATTTTGAATGGGCAAAAATTTTGCCCAACTCGCCACTGGCGTTTTCTGAAATTACAAGAAAATTCATGTTCGTATCATGCACCGAGAAGTGAAGGAAAGGGGTTGAAGGAAATGAGCAACCATTTCGGAACAATTATTCAGTACATCTGGTAATCGAACTAAACTCCTCCAATACGTAAATGACCTCAAAGACTAGACTTCATAGCAATGAGAAGTTAACACGTCCTATGGTCGGATGAATGGAGGTTCACCTTGCTAGCTAAAGCCACCAGTTGAAAAGCGAGTATAAAATAGCTATTTAGACTATTCAAGCAATCAATAAAAAGTTAAAAAATTTGGTCAATATTGATTTTAGGCCTTTCACGGAAATTAATAATTCCATTCCGAACAATCACTTA
>JACJUY010000648.1:50907-63697 GCA_014220935.1 Platorchestia sp. MABIK | reverse complement strand
CATTCGTGTAAAACCTTTTTAAATGTGTTCCTTTAGTGATTCTCTGGAACGAAATTTTTAATTTTCGTGAAAGGCCTAAAATCAATATTGACCAAAAATTTACATTTTAAAGTTATTCAATTGATTGGTGTGGTGTGACATTGTATTTTAACAAAATTCAAAACAAAGCCTAGAAGAACAGTGATGATTCTTTGACAAGTCTCCTGCGAAGGGACCTACCGGTGGTCACTGAGGGTATTTTCATAATGCTGCTGACCGACCTACAGTCGCTAACTTAATTTTTATAAATACCTAATGAAAGCTAGATGAAGGCCCGTTCCAGTTAATGTTTGCTATTTTCAAAATTGCTTTCTACGATTGACTTTAAAATTTGAATTGAAAATTGAACTTCAGTGTAACCCATCGCAGGAAACGTGTGAAGAAAGCCAATTAAGTGTGCAAGCTATCATTCAATAGTGAGATATGAAAAATATAAAGATAAAATATGATCATTGCCGCCTTCGTTTTGAAAGCGAGATGGAATAGCACTAAAAATGGTATGCACCCCTTTACCTCCTAGAACACAACAATAATGTACGCAATAATTTTACCTCTGCATTGAATATGCCAAAAGATATCGCTTCACAACCAAAGTGGGTATGCGATTTGAAGGCTGTGTACCGCCTTGATATTTTACATGCACCCAAGAATGTAAATGACTCAAGGTGTCTCACCTTTTTACGATCTGGAGGCTGTGCGTTCTTATCCTGATATTTTGAATGATCACAGAATAATGTGGTAAGGAAGTCGGCATTCGGGATGGCGTACACTTTTTCGACCAGAATTTCTTTTTCGGCACCGACAAAAAATTGCGAAGTTCCACAGGAAGATTCAGGAACAGATTTGCTCTGGTTTGCCTGGTTTCGTTCATGAGCGCATGCAGAACGAAGTTGCAATCGTTATTAAGTGGTGGTACGAACACGTTCTTTAATATATTATTAAGCGCGCTCTTCGACTATAGTGGCAACTTATGAAGCGTTCGAACAGAAGTTTTAAGAACAAGCGGTCATAATGTTCTTGTCACCGCACTCATTGGAGGCTTTTTATCAAGCACTTTGGAGTTCTTTGGGTCAATATCGGGTTTAATGCGATCACAGAAAATTAAAATTCGGTCCCCAAGAATCACTAAAGGGACATAATTAAAAACGTTTTTCACGAATGACGTTCTGCTCGCTGATGCGTTATTTTCGAGTTATTCAACTTTGAAATTTTCGTTTTCCACAGCAGTTCCAGTGAATTTACGGTTGAGCGCGAGCTGTTAGAGTACGTTTGGGTACTTCGTAATTGATTATTTACCAATCCCGCGGAGCCTGAACCCACTTCTACGATGTTTTAGCTAATAACACAATAAAGGTTACCACCCAAAAGTATTACGGTATAAAAATATTCTGATATTAAATCTACGGTATTCACTCCTACGGTTTCGCTAATGCTCCAAGGTCGCCGCCATATTGAAACATGTCGAGTGCATATCGATTTAAGTCTTCATAATTCCAGTCCCGCTNAAAACTTTTCCCCCGCTCCGGCATTGTTGGAACAAGCTCTCCTTTTGCGCGGGAAACCAATTTCAGGAGCGCCGTTCCTATTACTTCAAAGTTGAATAACTCGCAAATAACGCATCAGCGAGCAGAATGTCATTCATGAAAAACGTTTTTAAATATGGTATTCTATTGGTTCTTCGAAATGGAATTTTAATTTTCTGTGATCGCATTAAACCCGATATTGACCGTTCTTTGTTCTGTGTAACAGCAATTGCTCGCGTTTTTAGTCACATCACCGTGATCTTGTTAGCTCCTGATGAGATATTTTATTGCTGTGAGCCTTCACCGGTTATGCACTTTCGAACATGATTTCGCTTCTTTTGTACTGCATTGTTTGCCAGTGTAAATTTTATCCATAATTATGATTCAAATCAGAATTTTAAAAATTAATACATAAGCGTTATTATTGCAATCAAAATAAGATTGGCAGCCCAAAATGAGAGTGATTAAATTAAATTCAGACTTGCAGTATCATGCTGTGGATGTTGCTGTAGGGAATGCAATTCCCCTCCTCAATTAATTAAGACTTTTCTTGATTCGGAAAGAACAGATTACAAATTAGCGCAGTGATCAAATAGTGAAGAACAACATAGCGTCCTTGGGAAATTGGCAAGGCTTTGTGTGAATAAGAATTTTAAATAAATGAATTTTAGGCTGTACGAACTATATCTAAAGATATATATTGTTCAGAAAAGTTATAAAAATCGATCGAATGCATCAGCTCTAAATTCACTTTAATTTTTTTCCTAATAACTTTTGAGAAATCATTTACTGACCCATGCAATTTGGGATTTGAATGTACGACACGCTGTATTCTGAGCAAAAAATGTTTGACTTACTGGCACTATCATCATCAGCTCTAAATTACTTTTAAGTCTATAGCTCCTTACTTTCTACAGTAACCAACCACTTAATTACTCTCCACCGGCCCAATAGCTTTCGTATTGCATCCTTCTCAGCGCTATCATTTGCATCTAAAAGTTCTACGAACGTTGAAATTCAGTCTCCCGCTTGGCTAAATACTGTTCACACACTTGTCTGGCTATGAGCAACTAATACATGCACACTCTGTTCCTAATCTATATATTAATAGGCTTAAAACTAAGTTCGTGGATAACGCTCCTCATCCAACAAGCTGGATGGGATAGGATAGGTTAGATAAGGTTGGGTTAGGTTACATGCATTGATACGTTTGACATTTTATCACGATAGGGTAGGTAGGATAGGTTAAATTAAGTTTTGGGACGGTTATTAATTTTGTTTTATCATTTTTTTATTATTAATTTTTACAATTTTTTTTATGTATTTTTTGTTTGTTAATATTTTTGTATTTTGTAGATGTCCATTTTTTTGGTAATTTGTATCAATTGTTACTCTTCTTTAATATGGTAATGCTTTTTTAATTCTTTATTTAGTTTAATTTGTTAATTTTCCTAATATGTTAATTTTTTACTCTGTCAATTTTTTTCATTTTATTGACTTTTATGTTATTTTTTTCAATTTTCTAGTTTTTATTTCAATTTGTTCGTTTTGTAATTTGTATTAATTGCTTAATTTTTTTAGTTGTGTTTTTTTTTTCATCAATTTTTTCCATTTTAATTTGTTATTATTTTATTTCTTATTTGTATCAATTTCTTCATTTTTTCAACTTTTTCACTTATTTTAATTTTTTATTTTTTTCTATTCCTTTTTTTCACCTTTTTATTTATTTATTTTTATTTTTGTTCTTTTTTTATAACACTTTTATTCATTTTATTAATTTTTTACTCTTATCATTTCATTCTTTATTTATTCTGTATTTCTCATTTTTTATAGTTTGTGTTTTTATTTTTCATTGATTTGTTTCAACTTTTTAATATTTCTTATTTATCAAATTTTCTTTATATGCGTTTTTTTTTATTGCAATTCTGTTTTCATTTCATTTTTTTCATTTATTCATTCATTTTGTTTGTTTTGGTTTATTTTTCTTTTCTATTTTCCTTTTATTTTTCTTTCATTTTTCAAACTTTGCATTGCAGAAAAATTATATTTTAAATTAGAGTAATTATTTCAGGAATCTTTCCATATCAAAGGTTGCCAAGAAAATACATTTCTTTCATACTTTAACCTTATATGCTTGGAAGTGAGTTAATTATTGAAACCGTGGTATCCACGCGGGTTTCTGCTCATTATTGTGAATGCGCCGTGACTCGCGGCATCGTGTCTACGAAGATACAATGTATAAGAAAACAAGCAGAATGGATAGGATAGGTTGTTAAATGTTAGGTTAGCATGGGTTAGGTTAGAATATGTTATATTAGAATCTTTTCGGTATTGTCTACGACATTTATTCACGGGTCAGCGGTTTTTTATGTTCGACAAATTATCAGGAAAGCTTCCGTTAGCATAGGATAGGGTAGTGTATACATGATAGGATAGGGTAGTGTATACATGATAGGATAGGTTTGTTTAGAATTTTTGACCGAATTTTGACCGAATTTTTTCACGAGTCCACCTTGCTTAGCAATGACATTGGTTAAAGTTCGGTTAGGAAAGGTTAAAATATCTTAGGTTAGGATAGGTTAAAGATATGTTAGGTTACGATAGGTTAGGTAATGTTGACTGAATATTTTCATAGGACACGGTTTTTTATTTTTGACGTATTATGGGGATGGGTTCGGTTAGGATATATTAGGCTTGGATAGGTTAGGTAGCATGGGTTAGATAATGTTGACGGAATTTTTTAACGGGTCCACGGTTTTTATGTTTGACATATTATCAGGATCGGTTTGGTTAGGTGATGATGTTAGGTTAGGATAGGTTAGGTTAGCATATGTTCAGTAATGTTGATGGAATTTTCTCACGGGTCCACGTTTTCGTTGTTTGACATCATCAGGATCGGTTTGGTTACTATAGGTTTGGGTATGATTGGTTGGAATATGTTAGATAAAAGTAGGTTAGGATGGGTTAGAACATGTTTAATTAGAATTTGTGAGGTAATGTTGAATGTTGATCAAATTTTATCACGGGTCCACCTAGCTAAATGATGTCATTGGATTTAAGTAAGGGTAAGATATGTGAGGTTAGGATAGGTTAAGATAGGTTAGGTGATGTTGACGGAACTTTTATCATGGGTTCACGGTTTTTTATGTTTGACATATTTTTTTTATCAGGAACGGTTTGGATAGGATACGTTAGAATATGTTTGGATGGGTTTGGTTAGAATAGGTTAGGTTGGAATTGGTAAGCCAATGATGACCGTGTTCACCTATAGCTTAACTGTGGGATTGTCCGTGGAATTTCCACGGGTCCTACTAGTTTATTTTATTACGTTTGCGAATAAATGTGATTTTGTTGAATTCTCACGTAAAGCATTTGTAAACATTTAAAAAACAGCTAGCCATTTTTTTTAGTTTGATACATCATAGGGGATTTGCCAGCTGCCTAATTTCATAATTGTTTGAAATGCGGCGACCCTGATAATGGTATTAACTAATCCCTAATCTTAAATTTTGAAACAGATCGAGTTGACGTCCTGAGAAAGGCTTCACACTATACACCTTTCTAAAAATTGAAGGAAAAGTCAAATGAATTGCCGTGTAGCACTTGTATAAAGCTCTTACAAGCACGCTTCCAGTATAAAGTTCCTCAGTCATTCATGATTGATGCAAAAGCGACCACACCTGCTGGCACTTGATGGCAGCAACACGAGTCAAAGGGCTTACAAGCATAGGGAGCTCTGTAAAAGTCTCTTGCGATTGCGGCTCAAGACGAGCAAAATTTGTGCGTAGGATGCAAAGCGTGACGCTGGCGTGGACACATGCACAAAAGGAATGAATGAGCAGCGTCATCGTTAGAAATTCATGAAGACAAGCTTGATGAAAATATGATGGCGCACTGAAATGGATCAAGTAAAAAGCGTACAAAGCAAGAGAGTTACATATGTCTCTAGAGGAAGGCTGCATTATTGGACGGGGTGATGAGAGGAGGATGAAAGTTTGTCGCTTCCTTCTTGACCGCCTCTCTCAAAATATACTTCTCAATCACCGCGTCAGCCGTTAACATTGAAGGGGTGAACTACTGACCACAGTGTGAACCAAGTTCAATTATTAGTTCATCCAGCAACTAAAGTAAAAAATACTGGGGAAAATTGTGATGCACTGACGGTGTTGAACGGTACGTTATGCGGTACGTTATGAAGCTCTCAAGCCAGAAAGTAAAAAAAATGTAAAAACTTCGCATAACAATCAGTAAAAGGAGCTACCTCAACGCAAAGGTTGTACTGTTTGGATTTATTTTAACCATTATCAAAAGTATCATGAGAATGCAACTAACTCCGTTATATTCTTATCAACCTGCAAATGTGATTTACTACATTCACATGTAGAGGGAAATAACACATTTTCATGGTAAAATTAGCCAGCAGACTCAGCTGCACAAACATTTCCGTTATATAGAAATCCGCATTTCTATATAGAAATCCGTTATATAGAAATCCGCACCGTCTTTTTTTGCGGCGGTGCACTAGTTAAAAAATTGGCATCGTATCATTTTCGTCTAGTTGTAAGAATCATCGCACAACAAAACTTTTTTTTATACAGACTGAACGTGGAGCTGAAAGCTTTCTTTTTTTATTCTTTTCCAGATTTTTCCACTATTATCAGCGTTTCACCAGCATGCTCTGTTTTGTCGGTTCATCTTACATGACTGCTCACTTTTCTATCCAAACAGAGAGCCCCGATATGGAACAGGACACCCTGAACGGTTCCGACCTGGCCGTCTCCACGAGCCTTGAGATGACCACCGTATCACTGCTACTCCCCTCCAACACGTCCTTGACGTCGCTGGCGGGCAACGTAAGCCTCAACGAATCAGAGCTTCAGATTGACGTCGACTGCATCATAAGAATACACGTGGAAAATCACAAAGACCTGTTCCATTTCCTCATATACGGAGTCCTGCTGAATCTCGTCGGCCTCATGGGACTCATCGGGAATGTCATCTCCATCATGATTCTGTCCAGGTGAGGTTATACGCGCGTCTGAATCACCATTTCTATGCACATATGCTGTAAATATTTTATTATACTGAGGCTTGGCGAACTTTTGTTCGGTACCGCGATGTAATGATATTTTTATCTGTTATTTTTGTTCTCCTATTTTTATTTAATCTAGTGCACACGTGCTGGTCGGCATTAATCGGAAGAATTTCATCCCTTCTTTCTTGAGTTAACTTCGCTTGTGCAAGTCGATGCTGTTCGGCATTAGTCTGATGAATTTCACCCCTTCTTTCTTGAGTTGAATTCTCTCGTGCCACTCAATGTTGTCCAGCGCTATGACGAAGAAATTCCTCGTTTCTTTCATGTGTTAAGCTCTCTTTAGCTACTCGGTGTTGCTCTGCATTATTCCGTACAATTTTCAAACGCCAGTCAAGGGTCAATTTAGCTCTTGCTTTTCGTTGGCGTTTTTCTTGCTGTCGGAGTCTTGCTACTTCTCTCTTGCGGTTGGACACATTTCTTTTTTTGGTGGCCTCTCTTGCCGGAATTTTATTCTGAAATGTCGTCTATTATCTCTTCAAAGCTTTTCAAGAAATTCACAATTTTGAAAACAATAACTCAAGTTCCAAAATTTTGGGCCTTATACCCAGTGGTAGCCAGGTTACATGGTCGAACGAATTTAAAACATTACTTTTGGCATTATCAATTAAAAATATCAAAGCGACATGATGAATTTCAACAGAGAAAGCTCCATAAAAAATTTCTGTTCTAAAAATGAGCCGATTGCGTATTGTGGATGCCAAAATCAAGAGGGGGTCACATGGACGGAGGGACGGACGGACACGGCTACTTCTATGATAGTGATTGAAGAAAATTCTGGGAAAGGTACCTGATTATAAACATCATTTTGTACCGAACAAAATTTCGTCAAACCTCAGTATATTGAAATTTTTGGCAGTGATTTATGCTCTCCTAGTTTTACTGTAAATATTTGTTCATTTCTTTAGGAGGAAACGGATATTTGTATTGTAGGTAGTTTAATGTTCCTCATGACGAATGTGAATAAGGTTTCATGTAGATCCTCGATTTTAGTGATTGTTTCAGTCTTTCGAAATGGTTCGAGTTGCGTCGCGCTGTAGCACTGCAGCATGGCAGCACTACAGCATGGCAGCACTACAGCACTGTAGCACTGCAGCATGGCAGCACTACTGCGCTGTAGTTCTGCAGCTCTGTAGCACTGCAGCATGGCAGCACTACTGCACTGTTGTTCTGCAGCTCTGTAGCACTGCAGCATGGCAGCACTACTGCACTGTAGTTCTGCAGCTCTGTAGCGCTGCAGCATGGCAGCACTACTGCGCTGTAGTTCTGCAGCTCTGTAGCACTGCAGCATGGCAGCACTACAGCACTGTAGTTCTGCAGCTTTGTAACACTGCAGCATGGCAGCACTGCAGCACTGTAGCTCTGCAGCTTTGTAGCACTGCAGCATGGCAGCACTACAGCACTGTAGCTCTGCAGCTTTGTTGCACTGCAGCATGGCAGCACTACAGCACTGTAGCTCTGCAGCTTTGTAGCACTGCAGCATGGCAGCACTACTGCACTGTAGTGCTGCAGCTCTGTAGCACTACAGCATGGCAGCACTACTGCACTGTAGTTCTGCAGCTCTGTAGCACTGCAGCATGGCAGCACTACAGCACTGTAGTTCTGCAGCTCTGTAGCACTGCAGCATGGCAGCACTACAGCACTGTAGCTCTGCAGCTCTGTAGCACTGCAGCATGGCAGCACTACAGCACTGTAGCTCTGCAGCTCTGTAGCACTGCAGCATGGCAGCACTGCAGCACTGTAGCTCTGCAGCTCTGTAGCACTGCAGCATTATGACACTGTGGTGTGGTAATATTTTAAAATGAGACGAAAATACTTACGAAACTATTTTAGTCGGAAGAAGATGTTCTTCCATCGAAAAATTACATTGTTTGAAATTTTACTTTGGTGTAATAAAAATGATAGACGGTTTGATAGAAATTTTGGCACACTGTGAACACGAACAATAATAATAGACATGTTCTCCTCGTAAGGCTTACACATTGCAGTAAATATTTATACACAAACATAATAGTGAAAAGCATTTATAAATAAACTTGTTAAGTAGGTCAAAATAACTTTATATTTATCTAATTTATTCAAACAAAAATAAAAATCGATCAGCCTACGAGCAGCGTTATTCATTGCTCATTATTGCACCATATTCATGAGGTATACTTCATTGCCGCACTATCATTTCCCATTTTAAGTCCCAGCTTAAACTCGGGGAAGATTTTGCTGAGCCAAGCAGTCGTGACCTTGTCCGAGTTCCGTCTCCGTTAGCACACATGCTCGGCTGCACACTCAGCCACCGAGGGACCAAGTCTTTAAAATTACTAGAACTTTGACATGAAATTAAAATCAGTCTAAGGAAAATTTGCGAATTTTTTAATGTCCGATAACTTTCGACTATCTCAAATGACAGGACAAGAGAATGGCTGAAGAGCAAAGCGAGAAAAAGAAGTTAGGGACGGAGAGAGGAAGGGTCGGATGTAATGACAGGGTGAGGAATAAAATGAAGGACAGAGTGAGGGACAGAGTAGAGAGCAAAGTGAAGAACAGATTGAATGAAAGGGTGAAAGGCAGAATAAAGAGGAGATTGAGATGAGAGAAAGGAGCTGAGTGTTAGATAGAATAAGTAGCAATCAGAGGCAGAGTACGGGGCGAAGTGAAGAGCAGAGTGAGATGTGCTGCGGATTGATAGAGAGGATGAATAAAAAATACACTTGGAGATAGACGATTGGTTGCCGTCACAGATTAATGAACTAACAACTACCTAGAACTCGTCCACATGTGCCTGCCACTGTGAACGCTTACACTCGCAGCAATCATTGTCTAATACGAGCTTCCCACTCCTGCTGCGTCATTGTTCCGGAGTTCTTATTGATTGAGCATCTGTACATCTATTACATGGTAGCACTGCAGCTCTGTAGCAGGCAATAATGCTGCACTGTAGCAGTGCAATAACGCAGCACTGTAGGAAGGTAAAACTACACCCCTGCATAAATGTAGCTCTGTAGTACTGTACCACTGTAACACTGTAGCATGGCAGCTCTGTAGCAGTGCAGCCAAAAAAAGTGCCTTGCATCACAGTTCAAGCATTCAGCATTCAATGGCTGACTTTCTGCATTCAACACCGAACATTCAACCCTAATCAAGACTTCCGTGAGATGGATGTATACATACAAAAACATTACATAATTCACTCTAAGGAATGCTCATAAAAATTAAAATGGTGTTCTATGTTATCATCGCTACATAACAGTAAAGGAAAGCATCGAAAATCTTCACCAAAAACGTGTATGAAAAAAGATTGAAATAGAAGCATTCGTGCCATGGGAACTAAATAAGATATGGACACTCTTATTCATACTACATTAAAACAGATTAGTGGCGACCCAATCACTTTTTTTTCCGTTGAGGGATTTTCATCGACAAAATCGAATTAGTTTCCCATATGGCAAAATTTTGGACATCGGAATGAATATTGAATGCGTCACTTCAACACAATGAAAATGACTACTGAACCCTTTGTTTTTTAATTTATAGGAATTTCACGTTTTAGAAGCATTTTTACTACCACAACACCGGCTCAGCCCGATACTGGCCCTCGAGGTGAAGAGGCACGATTGCAAATCTTCGACTACTGGGCATTCGAGGCAAGTTATTTTTCTGTTGCCGCCAAACGTACTTTACACGTAGTCTTCCGATTTTAGCACTGTCGTGGCTGCAAGGAGCAGCTTTTTGTTTTATGCCAAACCTCCGAAACACACGATGTGCTTGTAATGTTCTAATTTCGTTTTCCTATCGTTACCCAATATGGACACCGGTCCCTCGAGATGGCTACGATCAGACACCGTCTGTTAAACGAGCTTGGGATAGCCATGTGGTTCATTCTCGTAAATCTGTGGGCACAAAGCTTATAGTCCTATAGATTGCGTTTCCCTGTTGGTCAAAAGCCATTCTGTTTCCTAGGTGGAAAATTTCAAAAAAAAGGGAGAAAATTGGATTCAAAAAGCTTGGAGACACTTCACTTTAACGAGTGCTTCATTCCGTCTTGATAATTACGATAATGAACGGTGTGAAAATTAGTTCAAAACTACTCTTCGATACCATGAGTCACGGTGAGGGATCGGTCAGAGGAGTCATCAGACTAAGTCATGTTGGTAGATCAGCACGTGTGGTGTCAGATAAAAGTCACGTTGGTAAATCAATCAATGGTGTCAGACGGCAGAATCACGTTTATGGATCACTCAAATGGATCAGGTGTCAGTCTCAGAGCATCAGTCAGGTGACAAATGCACGTTGGTCAGTGGATCAGTTTGTCGTGTCAAATAAAAAAAGCAAAGTCACATTACCTAGTCGCCACGAATCCGAGCTGTAACTCCCCATCCTGAATTTTTCACACGTCTTTGCTTTTTTCTTTTTTGTGCCATCGATTGCATTCTAGAATTCAATCCCGTAGTCATCTCATGTTATAGTATATTCCGTAATCGTTAAATTTGTATACGCGCCTATCTAGTTTCCTTGATTATCTTTGGCTCCCAACTCTTTTTATCGCAACTCCTATCTTCCTGATCTCGGCAGCAAGCTCACCTGAGGACACCAATTCACAATATACTCAGCCTTCCGTTCTTTCAATTTCCGCATTGTGCATATCTAGTTGTGATAGCCGTGATAATTGTATATCAAAAACCTGAAATGAAAGTAGAGAATCATGCGTTTTCCTCAAAAAAAAAATGATAAGCTGAACAAAGTGAAGCGGGCTTATAACTTTCTTTGTATGAATGGTCCCTTACGTATCACGATTCTACCGTAAATATATATTCTTTTAAATTCTTCAACTTAAATTTTTTTAATTACTGTCATATACTCTGAAGTCATTTCATTGGAAGCTCAGCAACCGTTTGTGATAAGCAGGGACATGATATGCACACATCGATTCTTGTCTGAACATTGGATTACAATTTTTAACGTAATTTTTGTAATAGTTGAAATAATTGACAGAGCTGAACGCTAATTGCCAAGAAAATTTTTTAGGAATACGAAATTTTTATTTCCGCTTCACTTTAACGTCACAATAAGAGAATTCTATTAAAGCAACAGCCGGCAACCCACCAATAGCCACGACCCAATCAGCATGCGGCACGCGTGCCTATCTAGTTGGCATGCCGAAGAAGTGACTCCCTACCTCATTACGGGCCTGCCAGAGACGGTAACAAATAAAGCTTCTATAAGCTTCCTGGTCATGCTTTCGAATGTTTTGTGCAGCCCTAAGTATCTCAGTTGGATATCGGAGTCACACAAATATGTATGCCGTTCTGCATTTGCGCTGCAGCCGCCTTATTCTCGCATTTTCTCTTGAATCTCAAACTTCGTCTTAGTGGTCTAGAGTATTTAAATAATACTGATTTTTACTTTAATTTTAGTAAAAACTGAGAGAATGTCTACGTGATATATTGTACTGTAAAGTTTTATGTGGTGTTTAATTTGTATCTGAAATGTCTAACCTGTTGTTCGGTTTAGATGTTTGCTGTAAAGGAAACTTCAAGAGGTCTAATCATGAATTATTTTGCTTTCTAACCCTTATGTTTGACACATCCCCAGCGATGATAATCCAGTGGAAAGAGGTCAGAAAGCTTACCTGGCCGCGAAAAGTTAGACTATTTAATGTGAAATGCTATACCTTTATCAATTTCTGTTAGTTCAATGTGAATTGAGATGTGTGTAATTTGCATCGTTTTATTGACAGCTGACATCAACATGAATGTCGACAGTTATTAACAATTACCTAAAACTTCAATGTATACTTAGAAGGTAACTCGGCAAACACAACCCATATCACCATCAACAAGTTCTCATCAAGATAAACCCTTCTATTGCCAAAATGTTCTGGTTGCAGTTGTGCCAAATTTTCAAAAAGTAGTTTAATTTCTGTATTGTATAACGGAGTGATCATTTCAAAGACTATTCACAAACCAAGTGAAAGTTGAGAATGCATTTTTTTTAAACCAATTAATATCTGCATCAAAAGCGCATGTATCTGCGTACCATGTTTTTTACGTAATTATGTATGTGTCGTAGACCTATTTCTTCTCCGTTGTTATTTCCTTTGATCGTCGTGACTTAAGGTCACAATTCTTTTATTTTTCTAATG
>JACJUY010000648.1:30847-50403 GCA_014220935.1 Platorchestia sp. MABIK | reverse complement strand
GAACATATCAAATATATAGAGCGTCCTCCATTAAATGACAGTTTCTCATACGTTGTGGTTAAAAACCATGACATATGAAGCCCTTAATATTAGTTAATAAAGCATTTTTCTTCGAATCTAATCTGTATTTAGTATAGCTAATAAGCCTTGTAATATGAAATACTTGGTGCATAATATATTATCAGAACAAATGCGATGCTCTCTTAGTCATTAATGTGAGAGTGCCTAGCTTCACGTGTGACGGTTAATAATTCTTAATTTTTTAAAGTGAAAACAATTATTGTTCCATAGGGGAAAGCTTACAAGTGCTTCACTCAAAGTATGCAATTTCTAAAGCGAAATGATTTAGCTGTCTTTCTTTCAAATTCTGGATGCCATTTTTCGATACTTCCCCCTCAGGGGGATACAACTATTGTATCAATGGGAATTAGCGCTCCCAGGGGGACAATGTGAGGGCCCGAGCTAAAGGTTAGGTTGGCTTTCTTTTTGTTAAAAGAACATAGGTTTTTGTTTTGTTACGGACCAACTTTTATCGGTTCACTGCTGTCCTGTTTTTCAGCACCTACTACTTTTTTCTTCAACTTTGATCTTGTTTCATGAACTTCTTTCTCATCTTACTGTTTCTATGCCCTTTCTGCATAGATTTCACGTTCCCTTAACTCCATACTAAATGGTGCCTTCTTCCTTCCTCTCTTTGGATCTCATTTGTTGAGGATAGGGAGGCTTAAACTAACTAATAATCTAATAATCTTTTCGATACTTCCATAATTATTGAAGTGTTGCTGTGGAAGTGCGTGAGAGATCGATGGAAACAAGTCCCAGCCAAGTACAGAAATCATACCCTTGACGCCACTTGCTGCGTGTGATGAGGTGTTGTCTTTCAGCGCAATTTGGTCGCTTTTCGGTTCGTGCATGATACCAATTGGTCAGTTGTTAACGGTAGCACACGCTATTTATTGTTTCACTTGGTTTCAGAAGCTTATCGTTCACCCCTACCCCCACCCCTCCCACACCCCCCTATCTGATCCATCTAAGGCTCAGCATTGCCTTCTTTCCGAAGTAATTGTGCTTAGTGGTCGACGTGGACGTACGGTTGTCGTACGGTAACCCCCGCCAATTCATGTTTTAAATTCTGGAAGTAAATTTATTTTTTGTCTCCAAGCCTTATCTGATGCATGAAAGACTTTCTTTCCGAAAAGCAACCGTTCACACGCAGCGTCGCACATGCTCTCAATTTGATTCGAAAGTAGACATGTTTAATGGAGAAACATGTTTCGCTAACTCGAACTCGGTTGCGCATAAATTCCGTTTTGACAGATGTTACTATAGCAACAACCTGATATAACAGTTGAGACAGTGAACCAACCCTTGCTTCCAGCGCCTTCGGGCGCTGTACTGCTACACCGTACAAACCATTAAATTTAAAAACTACCGCACACAGGGTGATAGCAGAAAACTATCAACAATAGCATCGACATTTTCAGTTCATTGTCAATGTTCTCTGGCATATGTTTCTTTCTTTTTCTTATGTTTTCCAGCAACTTAGGTACTGTACATATCCGTTTAACATCAAGCCAATTTTGTTAATCTAAATTGTTAGGAAAACAAACACGAAGTAGAATGCAGTGGCCAACTTGCTTCTGTCACCCTATTGATCGATGGAAAGACACTTATATGACGAGGAAACGAGCTGGGCATACAAAGACCGTTCTTGCCTGATCATGATGCTAGTCTAGAATTACGCGTCAGAAAACTGATTTGAGGATTAGGAATTTTAAAATTCTACTCTCAATCTACACATGATTGAATTGCAGTCCTAGATCTGACTCCTACAAGCCGACCAGCCAACAGTTCTGAAGAAATCTGATACCCTCATGCTCACTTACTAACACCCTGAGAAGATCTGTCCCCCACGCCCTGACTCGCTTCAGGCCCAAAGAGATCTTAAACATACTTGCCAGCCAGCAAAGAGCCCTGAGAAAATCTGTTACTCACACAAGCCAACATCTTTAAGAGCTGATACCTGCTTTCTGACTACCTAACTGTTCCAAAGAAAAGACCTAACTGGAAAGGTGTCAGAATTTGCAAGTCCTGACGCTAATCATTTAACCAAATATTTGTACACGTGTCTAACTCAGTATTATTTTTTTGGATTTATATTCCATGTACTACAACAGTGCTTATGTTTTCGTATTAGACCATTATAGCCGTAAATCACAGTGAATTTGACGGTTGTAGACGCGGAATGGAGTCTGATGGAAAACTTGTGTGAATGTGCCTTTTGCATGATAGCGGCACCCTGGCGAGTGCCATTTATGACTTCCATCATCCGCTGTAGCGAGCACACCAATATAAGAGCGTGAGTGTTCTGCTAAATCACTTTTTTTAACGTATGTGATGCTAATTCAGAACAAATTTGAGCTGTCACTTCCCTCTGATTTCCTTATAGGTATTTCAATCACCAATCATTTCCCTAAAACTGAATTCTGGCGAGTCATTTGGGTGGGCTGGTGTCAACACGCAGGTATTCGAGCTGCGACACAATCCACGACGCCGTAGGAAGGAAAATTAGAGTACTCGAATTGCAATTCTCACTGTTAATGACTTCATTTAAATATTGATGTTTGCATAACAAAAGCCCTGAACCGATATTGTAAAAATTTACTTTTGAAACGTCAGGGGTTCTATCAAGACGGTTAGGAAAGAGCTTCGTTTGCGGGGCCCAAAAACGAACGTAGAGATAAAACAGAATGTCTTCAATTGAGATAAGTTGAAAACCGAATCTCAACTTGAAGTACAGCTAAAAAATCTGAACTCTAAAAATACAATAGATTTTTTCATTTACGACGCCATCTTTAAGAGCAAACCTCAACAAATGCGGTTAAAATTTGATTATTCCGTGTTAATGATATCATGATTCAAGTATTGTATTAGATGAATAACTGGGATTAATTGTTATCCGTATAAGAGCAGTAAAATACTCTTCTTCAACTGGACGGTTTACTGCCTCTGTGGTTTTATTGTCCAATTAATGTGACTGCTTCAGAAACAGTTTACGAAGGCCAATGCGAGCAGGATATGTTGCGACTAGGCGACTAGGCCATCATGTTGGGTTCATGATTTTGTTTCACGGTGCACGATCTCTGAGCATGGAGGCGACAACCAAATTTATTCAATCGAATTTTCTTTTCTCACGTCACTGAATTTACGCAGCCAGCTACGTATAAACTTTAATTTAACCACGCGTCATAGTACAAAGGTGATGAACATGCATATTTTCTTAGTCTTGGCTAAAAACTTTCAAGCTTCAAGCTACGAGCCAATGTCACCAAAGCGAATTTGAAAGTATGTATCATTTTTCCAATCCAAACAGCAGCACAAACATCATGAAAATCCGATGAGGAGATCACGGCAAATATCATTTATTTACATCACGTTCCTGACTGATATCAAACACCTTGTATCCAATACTTCTGTCAGATGCCCACTCAAAAAACGAAAATAGAAAAGCTTCAACGCATTCAAAAGAAAAATTGACGAAGGTGTGTTCAATTTTTTGTTCAGGAAAAAACTTCTGTTGTCTTTTGTTTCCTTAGTGTAATGTGACACACAGGAATCTAAGAATAAATTGAGCTCTTTGTCCCTCGTGCTTGACAGTTGATGTTTCAACGAAACTCAAATAAGAATGTAACGAACGTGTGACGGAAGTTAGATTTCATGGAGGGGGGAAGTTTTCTTTACAAGCAGCTAACTTTTGCGGCTGTGTTTTGATAGTCGTTTGAGAACGCTCACTTTTCGTACACGGCGGCCCCAGAGCCAACTGGGCACGATCGCAGCATCGAGACGATTCAAAAAGATTTTAGGCTTGTCATTCAATCAGCGTAGATACTCAGGCATATTCATTGTGATAACTGCCAATAATAAAAGCAATAAATAGTATATACAACTGATGACGAAAAGTTATGGTAAAAGAATAATTACACTTTAAGAACTAGAAGACTAGAAATAAAAAAATCGTCTTGTTGTTATATTTAGACGTTAAAGAAATTGTCTAACATTAAATGAAATGTCTGCAGCTAGATAAGAAGCGCACAATAATCTTTTAGTAGCCAGTAAAAATAGAGCAGCGAAGTATAACGCACGAAGCCTGGGAAATTTAACAGCAAAACCGTGAATCACACCCTGTGAAAAGTTCTATCAATGTCAGGTCGTACCATAAGTCCTGTCCGTTTTCATGTGGTAACAAGTTTCAACTGGTATTACAGAGGAAGGTATAAATTTGTGATCTATTCCGTGAGGTAATCAGTTCATTGTACTTTCCATCTCTTTGCAGTGAAATACTTATGGATATTTAATCCTTTTTTTAAAATGGAGCAATCAACAGAACACATATGCCTGCGCAACTTTGCATTCCCGTCAATTGCAGACACATTTTTTGAATAGGTCAGTTACCGGAGACGAAAAGTGGATTATGTACAGCAATATTAAACGCTAACACCAGTAGCTAGGTCGACATGCAAGATCACAATCACAACCAAAAGCAGGATTCCATCCGAAAAAGATTTTGCTGTGTGTTTGGTGGAATATGAAAGAAATAATTCATTACGAGCTTCTTCAAAACAACCCAACAGTCCTGCAGAACTGTACTGTCAGCAGCTGCAAAGACTAAATACCGCTTTGAAAAGGAAGAGCCCAGCTTTGGTCAATCGAAAGGGTGCCATCCTTCAGCACGACAATGAGCGTCCGCACACAGCGCAAAAGACTTTGGACACAATTGAAACGCTGAAATGGGAAATATTGATACATCTACCTTATTCTCCAGATATTGCTTCTTCAGACTTCCATCTCTTTAATAGTCTAGACAATCATTCAAGGGAAAAAACTTTGAAAGATGAAAATAACATCGTAAATGAACTGAAGGTCTTTTTTGATTAAAAAACCAAAGATTTCTATTTATGAGGCATTAGAAAATTGGTTAGCAGGTGGCCAGATGTTGTAACCAACGATAGAGAATATGTTGTTGAATAAATGAATATTACTTGATTTATTTTTACTCTCCTTATCATGCAATTAAAAAATGGACAGAACTTATGGTGGGACTTGATGTATTTTTAATAATGAAACTTAACAGCAATTATTGGCTTTGTGTGAAATTAAATTTAGTTTTTATCCGCGGATTGCTTTCAACTTTTTGGGACGATTAAACAATTTACGCAGCAGCACTGCTCAGCGCTTATTCGTATCATAAAGATTAAGACGTTGCAAAGAATGAAACATGTAATAACTTATAAGATTCAGTTTTCTGTCTTTCGAACGCCGCACAAGTTCTCCACATTGAAAGCTGATTTAGGATCATCTCCCAGCGCATGCCTCTTATCTGTTTCACCTTGTGATATTCTTTGAGATAAATGATATTTTTTGAATAATTCTGTACTAACGCAATCATCACATGATGGTTCTTTGAAAATTTTTATACAAATAGTAATCATCGCATGACATTTTTGAACAATTTTATGGCAATCGCGTTTGCCACATGACATTTACAAAGAACTGTGTACAGTTTAGCAATCGTCAAATGGCTGTTTGAACAATATTCTGTGAATAGCACTGATCACGTGACATTTTCTAACAAGAATTATTGTGTGAAGCATATCAATCGTATCATGATTGATTTTGAACAATTGCTTGCAGTATCGCACTCTACTTATTCCTGAAAAGACTTAGTGCATCACATTATCACCGTAAAGAAAAGCACTGAGAGCACTAGAGAGCAGCCCAGTCAGGTTGCACCAGTCTGACCTACTCTCACTCAGTATACAGGGTATCCTACCAGTCTGACCTACTCTCACTCAGTATACAGGGTATCCTACCAGTCTGACCTACTCTCACTCAGTATACAGGGATCTTACCAGTCTGACCTACTCTCACTCAGTATACAGGGTATCTTACCAGTCTGACCTACTCTCACTCAGTATGCAGGGTATCTTACCAGTCTGACCTACTCTCACTCAGTATACAGGGTATCCTACCAGTCTGACCTACTCTCACTCAGTATACAGGGTATCTTAGCAGTCTGACCTACTCTCACTCAGTATAGAGAGTATCCTACCAGTCTGACCTACTCTCACTCAGTATACAGGGTATCCTACCAGTCTGACCTACTCTCACTCAGTATACAGGGTATCCTACCAGTCTGGCCTACTCTCACTCAGTATAGAGAGTATCCTACGAAGAGAAAACGCGACTCGATCTCAACAACTGTTACTGCGCAACCGTTGGCATTTTTGAGTTTGGAGAGCTTATTTTTCAGTAAGATCCTTGTGATAAGTGAGATTTTTTCAGTAAGACTCTTGCTATGTGTGAGAAAATGCGTTTTGCATTGTCTAATTTAGTCGCTCAGCGGCATTAATTGTTCTCGGTGGGGAGAGTTAATGCTAGACTGCCGCACAAAACTTGAATTTATGATCGGACAAGCAGATGTTTTTAATACAATTTTCAAATAATTTTTTTTAGTAAGTTTATACATGGAATGTTAATTCTTGACATGATTAAATGATTGTTTTCAGTTTTGTAGAGTATGATAATTTACTCATGGGGCTTTTTGTTAACTATAATAAATCAGAGTCAGTTTATGATTCCTTGCGTCACGTCTTTTCATCACTTCAGCGCGTCTCCTCCACGAGCATTTCCCGCACCCCGCATGTTTGACTCCATTGCAAAAAGAATATTGAGTCATTCTTCGGAAATCCGCACAGAAAGCCCAAGATCCCCAGGTCGGAATAAGAACATGAATTCGTCAGAGTGGTGATTAATTTTAGGCTCATCAATTCCAGGCACGTGCCTTCAGATCTCCCAGCCCGCCCATTTTCCCAACATTTCGCCCACGCGAGAATTTTTCAGACCAGCAAATAATGCCCGCAAATGAAAGATTTCGAGCCTCGATCGCCTCTAATGCGGCATGACTTGAAGAATTCGAATACTCCTCAGGACGCTCGGTTGATCAGGTTTTAATTTCGGTAGGGTTAATCTATGGTCGTATCTATTTAGTTGCGGTAGAACATTCGCTATTCACCGTACTACCTTATCCGCATTAGGATTAAGCCTTAACTAATTATTAACACAATTTACTACCGCTATTACCTTAAATTGCAATATATATTCGATTATATTGCCGTAATTATTTGTGATGACGCCTCAAATAACTTTGGCAGCTTATGAAGGGAATTTTGCACGGCACAACCTTAATTTACGTTGAATCTTTGCTTAATTGTTAGCAATGTCGTAAATAATTTTTTACCACAGCCACGTCAACAGACATTTGATGCTTTCCGAAGAAGTCATGGCATTGCCTCGTATAATCTAATTTTCATCCAGAATTATTTTATTCCCCTTCTTCATCTTGCAAATATGGTCCCACAAAAATAGTTTTTGTTGTTTTGAAATAGATTTCTGTTATTTTTGATTAAATAATTAGCAGCATATACCGATCTTCCCCTGAAAAAAATATTGCTCTGCGAAAAATGGGTAGACAAATACGAACTTCAATGCTATGTGGTCACTGATCATTTTATTTGCTCAATTAAACAGTTTTGTTCCGAGGAATGCGCAACGATTATTTTAATTACTTTCTGTGCTGCACGTGCTGATAATTGTTTTTTTTAACTTCATGGGTATTACATAATATAATTCTAATTTTACATTCTGTAGCTACTTACAATCAGACTTTATCTCAACAAATAGTTGGGAAAACTCACTCAAAGATTAATGTGAATGATTTTCAGTATTCAATTAATCAATTAATCAATTAAAAGTTTTCATAAGTTTAAATTCATGTGAAATTATTTACGTTTACACGGACTGCAATAGCTTGAATGCAATATCACGTTAAGTTGTGGGTTTTGAGTTAAGAACTTTACATACATGCAGAAGCGAGTTTTTTCATTATGTAGCTATTTAATTCAATTTATTCCTTCTTAAATTTCATTTCCAAATTTCACGGAAAATATCACATCAGATTCGATGTGATTTTTTTTCTGTGAGAGCTTAAAATACCTAAAAATGCGCGAATTCGGAACACCTCTCACTTTGAGTCATTTTAAATCGTTAGATGAGTTCTGGAGACCTTCCAAAAATGAGTATAACTTCAACTAGCATTTCTTTAGGCCGGATTTTTCAGTAACACTTTGACTGCGACACAACCCGCCGGTGGTCACTGAGGGGATTCTCATAAATACCTAATTAAAACTAAATGAAGGCACAATCTTTTTAATGTTCGTCATTTCTAAAAACTTATCTCTAAAATTAACAAAATATGAGCTGAACATTCAACTTCAGTTTAATATACAGTAGTTAACGTTTTAACTTTCAAGCCTTTCATCCGCACCTGTCATGCCAGTGTCCAGGCGTTGTACATGTTCTTGATTGGTATTGATTTCTGTTTTCATTAGCTACCCCTTGTTAAATTACTCTTTCGTCTTACAAAAGTTTATAATTTCTTGTTCGATGTGAATGCTCGACTTCGGGTGGCGCACTTCGTAAGAAATAAGAGCTCTGAGCAGCTCTCCCTCGTACGACTTCTCTCCTACACAGGAACACTGTTCATACATCTCAGAATCGAACTTTTTCACAGAACTAACAATTTTTACGTATCATTTTTCAACGAAGTTGCTACGTGTTTCTCAGCGCAAGTTTTCTCGTTTGTAGAACTACTCCGTCTTCCAAAAATATGTTTTTGACTCCATTTACGTTTCATGAAGAGATCGAACGACCCAAAACAACATGGTGTTCGAAACGCTAAGTTTCTTCCATTCCTAGTAGATTTATCTCAGTTTAAACAGAAAACACATCCTAGTGAGGCCTCTCTCAGCCGAGCCATTTATCTAGTATGGACCACCAGCTGAACTTTAGGAAGAAAAATAATGTTTGGGTAGCCAGAGAGGCCAAAAAAGGCATGAGTCTCCCTAACTTTAGGGATTGGAAAATTTATGACATTTGATGGGCTTTCGTTTTTGAAAACCTACGACTAAGAAACTTTCATTATTTTATTTTGGCAGGTCATTTGAAAAAGCCAAGATCGTATCTATGAAATTTAATTTTTCACTTCGTACTGTTCAGAAATGCAAAGTAGGGAACGTGTTTTCGAGGTAACCTCGCAAAACAGCGTCAAGTTCTTGACCGTGGCCCTGGAAAGTTTCTCGTTTTGCTTGCGGGATTTTTTTTAACCATGAGTCGAAATTTCGATATCACGAGCAGTATTGTACTGCTTGAAATCAGAAGGCATAAATACTAAGACATAAATGGGAACATGTTTGGTGCCCATCCTACCTTGATGTTCATTCATTCAATCTGCGCTTTTACCTGAATGGTATACTCTTGATTGTATGCACATGCGCTCCAGAGGTTCATTATGTACAGAGTCAGGCTTTGCATTGAGAAAGTAAACGCTGGGCTGGAGGTAATCTTGTTTTCTGGCAACAAACATACACACTAAGTACAGTCAAGCTATACAGAAGCAAAGTTAAAGCTGCTCGAAAATGTAAGAAATTGTTTGCAGAGATTTTTCATATTCATCAAAACTCTATAGACTGTTCAACCAAACTTCTGACAAAGGGAAATACCTGAAGTGTTAATGCCCAGCTCTATTGTATACAAATGTGGTTGTGAAGACTTGTGAGCAGTCGCACGCAGGCAGCCCAACACTTCAGTTATGAGAAAGTGTTTTGTGCAAAAATTCTTCAAAAAACCCTAACTTTTTTGCTACAGGTTATGGTCTTAACGATGAAAATGTCATCAAGTCTATTGATTTGATATTTTACATTCAGCCCACAGCGCAGCCGTCTGGATTTTACAATGTTAACATATCATATTTTGCGACACCATTTGTAAAATGGATAAATTTGACTCTGATGGTGACAAATGTTTGTTACTTTTAGTTTTTTGAAATCTATTTTTTGAACTCTTCGTGTACTCTGTTGGTTTTAAACTCATTGCAAATTCGAAATACTTATTTAATTATGTATTTTAGAGTAACACTGGACTTACTATTTATCAAACTTAGATATCCTAGAAACTCAATGGTCATAGTCCTACAGAATCAATGAAATCGCCATTCAAAGTCAATTCATGCAGAGCCAGGCTTATTTGCACCATCAGTTCCAAACACACGGGCAGTAAATGCGTGAAGAATGTTATATGAGAGCTCACCTTACCTCGTGTGGGCACTCAGGATGTCGGGCTACACTCTGCACTACTGAGGGATTGCCTATACAGACAGAGTGCAGGATAGCCTACGCAGGCAGAGGGCAGGATTGCCTATGCAGGCAGAGGACAGGCTTGCCTATGCAGGCAGAGATCAGGATAGCCTATGCAGGCAGAGGACAGGATTGCCTATGCAAACAGAGGACAGGATTGCCCATGCAGGCAGAGAGCAGGATAGCCTATGCAGGCAGAGGGCAGGATAGCCTATGCAGAGAGAGGGCAGGATAGCCTATGCAGGCAGAGGACAGGCTTGCCCTACGCCGGCTGGCGAGCGCCGTGCTGCTGTTGAGGAATTCGTGCAAACTCCTAATAAGCAGTCCATTAGCGTCCTGGTCGGCGAATATTAATGAGTTCAGATTACTTATTCAGGCAATTGAATGGCCTTGCTCGGCTCCTAGTTGCCCTTGGAAATGGAAAAAATGTGGAGTACAAAAAATGATGGCTTGTGCCTTTGATGGAAGGAACTCCTGAAAATTTGTATAGGGGAAACAATAGAAAGTTGACCAAATTCGCACACAAACCGACCAATGCAGCGATGACATACACTGAAAACAAGGTAAATACTCTTGGAGTGAACGATGCACTCTCGGTAAACACGTTAGGTACAATTAGCAATGCACACACAGTAAACAGCGCACGAATAAGAAACATTGGACGCCCAATAAACAGCGGGCACACAACAAACTGTAGACACACAACAAACTGTGGGCACACAACATACTGTGGATGCATAACAAACTGTGGACGCAACACCAACTGTGGACGCAACACCAACTATGGACGCAAAACCAACTCTGCTCTCACTGCAAGCGGTGCTCGAACAACAAACAATGGACGCACAATAAGCAGTGCACACACAATTAATTAAACTCTCAATGCTTACTCTGAGCTGCAGGTGCTGAAGACTACAAGGGTGCCGACAGAAAAAAAAATAAAGATTGACGTCCTTTGTCTGCCCGACGTAAAGTGACTTCGCGACGGGATGAAATGCGCGCAAAAATTTTCTGCATGTTTTAAGACAAGCATCTTCAATGTTTCCGACTATCTATGCTCACAAGTTGAACAAAGCCTACTCTATCGAGCAAAACAAATGGAAAATGATCCCTCGTCAGTCGGCAATAGTTATTTTTCCTTCTCATGCCAACGCCTGATCTGTAACATCTCACAAATTAAAAGTTTCCAGCTTTGTCACCGGAGCAGAGGTGAAGCCATCAAAGTACGATTGAGGATCAAAGTGGCGAGTTTGATAAGAGTTGTGTCACAACAACGAACTTTTCACCACAAACACAGAATACGTTGCAATAAAAACGTCGCGTTGGTCAATATACAAGCACAGCACATCAATACTCAAAGCTTCATTTCGATTACGTCACGGTCTTGTGCGGCGCTTTTTTTACATCTAAAATCTGATTGAGCACAACACCTCTTCCCTCAGCTCACCTCACAAAACACGAGACGCCGATGTCTGGAGGAATTACAGTAGTCGGCAGGCAGCCTCTATCTTTACTCAAGCAGCGCAGCATGTGACTGACTTGCATATCGGCACAATATGTCATGGAATGTGAATTGTGGGTCGTTTTGCTAATCGAAAGCCACTGTCACAATCCAGACGCCGTACTCTACGTTATGGGTGGCACAGTATATCACCCAATGCTGTCAAATCCCGCTTGTGACTCTCCAATGAAGGAAACTCGAACATGAATCATTTTACACACTCCAATAATAACAATATAGTGTTCAAATTTGGTCGTTCAGCTCTAAATGCCTTAATTCCATACCAAAACCATTACTTCAGTCAACGGGAAAAAAAACGCTTTACTTCCAATTTTTTTTACTCATCTCACTACTGTAACTGCTGAACAAAACCTTACAGACGGGGTATAAATAACTGGGCAGAGCCAACTCTCAAGTTTTAATTTAACCGTAGAAAAACTCTGGTTAATGGCAACACGAGTTTTGGAACTGAAAGCTGGACTGCTGGTGCCCGGTGGTAACATGTGCGACCCCACTTCACCCGTGTGAAACGCGGAGAATTAGGCACATGGGTGCACCCCCGTCTGGGCCTGCTCCTCTCAAGACTATAACCTGCAACCATAAAATTTTGTGAGCGTGCTGCAGAGCACTTAAAGAAGTTTGGCATTCTGAAAAAAAATGATAGTTTGAAGTTTCAAAAATAAAAATCTTCCAATGAAATTTATAGAATTAAGAAGTGAAATATTTTGGAAGAGTATAAACAAATTTGCTCATATTGGAGGCATAAGTCAAGAGATTAATTTTTAATGAATTAGAGCGAACAGCCCCTACTTCATGACTGAAGTTTTACTTTGCCCCAATCGCCCTAACTAGTGCCTTTCGTTAAGGGCGACGTACCTAAGACAAAGTTGGGCAGGAGAGCTGTGCTGTGGTGCGGTGTGCTGTTATCTTCTCCAGGCTCCGTTGAGTGGCAGAGACGGGACGAGGGCCCCGGTCGCAGCTAGCTCACTCCATCACGATGGCGAAACTACTTCACCAGTCAAAGCAAATTGATACCGATGATGGCTCCGAAACTCTCCTATCGCTAGACAATGGTCGAGTGCAGGAACAAATGTAAAAAATTAAGGAATGAGTAGCCTGGGCATTGCCCTTCACGGTTGATACAGCTTCTTGGGTTAAACGCCCACCGGTGCTTGAAGCAGGCACAAGTTTTTATCTTCCTCTTCAAGCTTGAAGAAAGGTGGGGAAGATCAAGGTTCGTAACCCGTTACGAAAGGCACTCTAGGAATCCTAGCAATTAAATAACTGACTTTATTCAAGAGCAAATTTGTTCAAGGACAGTTGAAAAATTTGGCAGGGTTACATAAAAATTCTATGCAAAATTTCTGAACAACTGCGACTAAAGAAATAAATAAAACAAATTTACAAAGTTGGGGTGAGTAGTGAGTTAGGTTTCTTGTTTGGGTCTACAGACGGGCTTCATTTGCTCTTGAAGTGCTCGCCATAGCCGTGTGTGTATAGGACCTGACTCCGTGCGGGGAGACCCGGGTTCGAGTCTCGGCGCTGGTGGCGATTTTCTCTGTTGGGTATAGGAGAAAAATTCTAAGCACAATACCCCTCTCTACCCAGGTGTCTGAAATGGGTACCGGTCTTTGACCGGGGGAAAGCGTCATGGCGTCCTGGTGTTAGTTCTAAGGCATTTGAAAAACCAATGTAAAAGGTGATATGTATCATGCTTCAATTGGAAATAAAGCATCCGTAGATGCCGATGTTATTTGTTGTTTGTTTGTTCGATTGTACAGAGAACATTGACCTGCATTCCCGACGTATTGCAAGCGGGAACTAACCCGTAATTCTCAAGAGTACACCAATGTATCGTAAGTGTACACCGACACATCGTAAGAGTACACCATCTCAGCTCTACGGCATTGCAAAATTAAAGTTGTAGCCGTCTGCTCCCAACCAGAAAACTGACGACATTCTAACGCGAGGAAACATTGTGTTATCTAAGTAATTCTCTCAAAAAGATTTTCTGCCAAATAACCTGTAACTGGTTGTTGAAAGCACGGTCTACACTTGTTTTCAGGAATGTCTCCCGAGAATGGTTCGTACCTCAGGCAATCGCTTCAGGCATTGATATCTCAAGTCTTTAGATATTCACAGTCTGCCTGGAACGTAAAGCAGCCTGAGCAGCAGTTTCTCCTTACAAGCTCATTGAGCATGCTTGCTAGGTACTAAAATGATCAAGCTCTATTCCAGCCTTTCATTTTAGGTACTCAGTTATTGTGTTTAATAGATCTTTTAGCTTAGATGCAGCAAATATTGTCATTTACTTCCCGAGTTTGATCTGTCATGCAAAAATTACAGCATTTTGAATCCCGTGAATCGTGTTCGAACACAGCGTCAGCAGTCAAGCGCCCACACACAACTAACACCAGAGATGCCCGACCTCACCATCTGCGTGAGTGCATTAATGAGGTGGAGAATAAATTACCGGATTTCTTTGAAGCGAGTGAAGCGATTTCCGCTCTTAATTCAGTCACATATGAAGGTCCTCAGGCTCTGGTTGTTGTAAACCTTTACGAGTGGAACTTTTGTGTTGCTTTTAACGCAGCTCCTGAGACTCCATTTAATCAAGAAAGCAGCAGAGAGTTAGCTGTCAGAAGCATGCCCTTTTGTGGGACAGTGATCAGAAAAAGGATTTTTAAGATAACTACACCTTTTTCACTTTAAATTAATCCAAGTCAAGTTCAATTTAATCCAAATTAAGTTCAATCTAATCCAAGTCAAGTTCAATTTAATCCAAGTCAAGTTCAATTTAATCCAAGTCAAGTTCAATTTAATCTGAGTCAAATTCAAATTAATTCAAATCAAGTTCAATTTAATCCAAGTCAAATTCAAATTAATCCAAGTCAAATTCAAATCGATCACAGTCAAATTTTACATATTTATAGAAAAGCATTTGGATTTTATGTATGTAATGTTGTGTCTTCCGTACTGTCGGTTATTAAAAATAATTTTACAAATGCATTTTTCAGTATCTTATGCACCGATTTCTCTAAAATAGGAGTATAGAAGAAAAGTGTTTCTCATTGAATTTGGATCAGCGCTTCCCTCAAGATTGATCTCTACAACCAATCATCGGACCATGAAACAAGTGAAGATGAACAAGTAAATATACGCCCAGGAGTAAGAAGAGGAGTAAAAAGAGGAAAATACAAGAAAACACGAGAAGAGAGATGCAGAGTGATAGATGCTGCATTAAAAGATGAAGATTGGAGAGCAGTGGCGACAGCTAACGGTGCTCCTCACAAAACTGCGTTTGGTTGGTTAAGAAGACACAACACAGACCATGTACCCAGAGAGAGAGGTGGAGCCCAGAACAAGAAACTAAATCAGCATCACATAGAAGCTATGTTGAGAGATGTTGAGGAAGATCATCTGATTACCTTGAAGACACTCAAAAGCTCTCTTTTAAGAGATTATGGCATTTCCGAATCTACAACAACGATTCACAAACATCTACACCTACGAAAAAGGACTTCATTGCTATGTTACTTTTAGACTAAATCTACATATCGTCCAATGGAAATCTTATGCAGTTGCATGTATATATGATTTCATATTTGTGATGAAGTGGGATTTCACGCATATAAATCTCTAGATGAGTGTAAATAAATCCTCGATCCTACTATGGGTGATATAAAATTACCGTTTGAAAATGAATATTTGAATGGATGCATACTGCCATTAATGTAGAATTTTAAAACAGCTCAAATAAGTAGTATAATACGGATTTTTTAAATTTAATTGAATCTTTTATGGCGCTCAAAGATCTGAATCACACTCAGCCTCCTGATGCTGGATACTTAGCACATTTTTCGACAGCTTGTCTTTATTGTAGATTGCAACACCGGCGGAAATTTTATGCATTCCTCGCTGCAAAACTGCTTCTTGCTCATCACATCCAATAGATACGTATTTAACACAAAAAACTCAAATTAACGAGTGATTGTCTATTCTTAACTCAACTTAGGGTTGGATTAATTTGAACTTTACTTGGCCTAATTTTAACTTGACTTGGATTAATTTTAACTTGACTTGGATTAATTCGAACTTTACGTGGCCTAATTTGAACTTGACTTGGATTAATTTTAACTTGACTTGGATTAATTCGAACTTTACGTGGCCTAATTTGAACTTGACTTGGATTAATTTTAACTTGACTTGGATTAATTTTAACTTGACTTGGATTAATTTGAACTTTACGTGACCTAATTTGAACTTGACATGGATTAATTTTAACTTGACTTGGATTAATTTTAACTTGACTTGGATTAATTTTAACTTAACTTGGATTATATGATAATATAATAATAATATGATAATATGAACTTGACTTGGATTAATTTGAACTTGACTTGAATTAATTTGAAATGAAAAAGGTGTTGTCCCTCCACAACATTCCGCGTGATAGTACAAAAAATCAGTATTTTTACCTGTGTGTGTGTGTGTGTGTATGTGTGTGTATGCGTGTGTGCCAGATGAACATGTTTCTTTATGCAGCGAGGGCACTTTCTACTCATTTAAAGTTCATGAGGCGAAAAGTGTAATTTTTTTAGGGTCCCATGCGACCAAATTGCTCGAATATCATGAGATTTGGAACATGTTAGCTTACTAAATGAAAAATATCTAGTCTATTGTAACGAAGTTGGCGCTAAGTTGTCTCAGTGCTTGGTATGTTCTGATGGCTCCTGGACAACAATGCAAACTAATGCTTTCGTTACTTTCCTCGGTACTTCAAGTTCATGTTCCTGCCTCAAGTTTACTCATAGTGTACATCCATCAATTCTTTCCGCTCATAAGTTTGCTCACAGTATACAGCACATCCATCAACTATTTTTGTTCGTAAGTTTACTCAAAGTACGCATTCATTGAATCTTTTCGGTCATACGTTGGCTCACAGCATTCATCTATCGATTCTTTTTTCTCATAAATTTACTCCCAGAATGAATCCCTGAACGATTTGTGCTCGGTGTCGGACGATGTGTTTGGGGAGCCTGGAGTTTCGCTTCTACACAACTTTAAACGCCACAAAGACAGCCTTACATTTATAATTTCAAAATAGCTGTCGTAGTTACTATTTAAGTGCTATGTTCATACGAATGGTGTTTATCAAGGTTGGGACAAATACCAGATTTATCTACGGCAGCGTAAGAAAGTAGAAATGACTTTCATTTTACTCAGCGTTATCTGTGAAACCGAGCCTGTGCAGTTTTCTACCAATGTTACTGTATGAGCGAAAACGAAATTTTCGTTTAACATCAAGGCTCTCAAAATATCATATAGAAGCCTGGTAAAGATCAAGATATAAAAATACATGCAGCATGAGGACTCCCTTCGTGATCAAACTGAATACTTGAGGCTCTGGAAGGCTAGAAAAGAAATCATAAGTTAGATTTTCTTGATAGATTTCTAATTGATTGTCCTTACAGACGGTGAGCTTCGTGCAAAAGTTGTGAATGTAATTGAAAAATTTCAACGAGTAGGAATTATTCTTCATAAGTATTTATTATTGTTGTACACATCGCCCCCTATCTTCTCCCACAGATGAACCCAAAAATATTGAACTCATGTTAAAAAATATATATCCTTTCCCCTCTGGCCTTCTTTTTCCTCCTCCAGAAGATAAATTTTAAAGATGTCGATCATTGATGAGTCTCAAAAATGAGACACAAGACTCAGTACGATATCCAGGCAAATGAAATCTCAGTTTTGCCACTTCTTGAAGCGAAGTAGTTAATCATAAATGTTAGGTAGAAATCCGAATGTAGAAACTCTCAAAACCATTACTCACTATTTCCAGTCATAAAATGTTTCACCAAATGGCGAAAGTGTTCAAAAGCATCAAAACCTCTACCAGTATTTATTTGCTTTAATCAGGAAAGTAGCGCTACAGTGAAACAAAAAATTTACCAAACATTATACAGCAGAAATAACACCGGGTAACCGTTATGGAAATAAGTATACACAGCCGAGCGTTACTCAGCTGTCCTAGGGCCGGCTGCAGCATAAGGCAACGAATGATGCCCACATTATCGCTGCGCAGCTTTGCGCTGCCTGGCGCGTGCTTTGTACACCGTAAGGCCGACTTCACACGGTGCAGTTTTTCACTGCGTAATTAAAAACTAAAACTGCATTTCATGCAATGTTGGCAGTCGCGATGCCAACAATTTACGTCGATGCTAGGTCTTGAAAGTTGTCAATTAATATTGACGATATTTTGATCCATGCTCGCGTTTTCTTCGTTTTGTCTTTACAATCCTCGCTTGAGTTGTCCCACAAACATGGGTGTTTTCAACTAATAAAATAAGTTCTTCCATTATTACATTTTAATCTGAAATATTATCTACGTAAATATTATTTAGTAGTGTATTACATTATTACAATGAACCTTCTTATTATAAACGTCACACATGAGATGTTGTTTTGTAACCTTCCTCACGTGTTCACACCTGAAATGACACTGGTGGGATCCTGCACAAGTTTAGGAAGTCGCTGCACCGTTTGAAGGGTTTCATCACAAATAATTA
Source organism: Platorchestia sp. MABIK (assembly GCA_014220935.1). Lineage (NCBI taxonomy): Eukaryota > Metazoa > Arthropoda > Malacostraca > Amphipoda > Talitridae > Platorchestia > Platorchestia sp. MABIK. The sequence continues at coordinate 32,080 of JACJUY010000648.1, read as the reverse complement.
TAATCTGGTGAAGTACAGTGAAAAAACGCACGAGCTTAGTAAGTTGCTGCAGCGATTTCGTGCAGTGTTTTACTGCGCCGTGAAAAAATGCACTGTGTGAAGGGTTCCATTACAGAGAATTGCTATCTGGTCAAGCGCAGTTTTTTACTGCGCGTCGGAAAAAGACGTGCAGTGAAAAGCTACAACGTGTGAAGGCAGCCTAACTTTACGGTAGGACTGCGCAGGTAACTCTGAAGTTAGTCATAGTACCTGTCATAGTAGCAGTTGTGGAGGTGGTCATCATAAAAGTGTTGGTAATATTCACAGTAGGAATTTAAAAACGGAGAATACGCTAAGCATTGAAATAATATTTAATAAAGATTTCATAACATATGAATCTAAAATAAGTACATAGTGTCAGTACTATAAAACGTTTCGGAGACCAGCTCCATCTTCAGTTAGCAGTCTGAAAGATTGAAAGTAAAAATCAGTAATATCATAAAATATTTGAAAAAAATTAAATCCACAAGTAAATGTGCGAAGGAAATGAACTATTGGTGCTAGTGAGAACAGGTTTTTCTTTGGATATATAAAGAGATTCTAAAATTTCTAAATCATTTGAAGCTGAACGTAAAAAAAGAAAAATTGTCCTCTGCTATATGATCAGAACACTGCTCGCTGTGAGGGCGGATGGATAAATGAGCGGTTGGGTTAGAGGGCGTCCGCTAGGGAAGCTGACCCCACGGTGTGGGGCAATTCTAATATAAAATGGCAAAGTCGATCGTCATGCCGACATAGACAGATGTGCATTGTACATAACATAACTTATACACAATGGATGCCCGTATCCGTTTAGGAACCACGTCCTAGTAGCAAAAAAGAACCAACTTTAAGTAAATTAGCGGACACAATTCAGAGTTTTGCGGTAGGAAAATAACGTTTGAAAATAATTTCCAGATCTCGGGATAATTCATCTGTGTAATCTCCCAAGTATGAGAACCGCAATAGAGACGTTGCAGTGGTTCTATTACCGCATCAGTAACTGAGTCTTTCTTATCAAGAAATTGTTTAACATAAACATTGACAATAGAAGTAAGTTGCAAATTTTTTCGGATGAAATTTTCTTGGATAGTAAACTTAACACGTAGATCGACGAAACTTAAAAATGTTAAGAAAACTTAAAAATACTTAGTTCATTTTTTATTTTTGATGGGAAATTTTATCAACAACTTGAAGGTTTGGGAATGGGACTTG
>JACJUY010000648.1:9467-30076 GCA_014220935.1 Platorchestia sp. MABIK | reverse complement strand
ACTTGCAATTTTTAATTCGAGTAAATGTTTTATACGGTATTTTTAGTTCTCTCCTTTTTACTTAAAAATGATGAATGTACGAATCATTAATGTCTTCATGGTATTAATATTGAATCTATGATTACAGAGACTAAAAATGCTCAAACCTGAACCAGTGACGTAGTTTTCCCAAAGAGAGATAAATTGAATGCGTGGCCACTTCTAAAAATTTTTGAATCCAAACAGCTTCGTGGTCTTCAATTTCAATTGGTCTCAATTTCAATAGTGAATTCTATAGACGAGCGATAGAATTCAAATGATCTCCAAACATGGGTGAATGACTAGGATCTCTAAACAATAGAAACGTTTAGTCGATCTATCTGCGATAGAATCCAGGTTGAAAATCTGTTGGACAATCTGCCAACCATTTTTCTTCCTCATGGCACGTGAAAATGTTGGCAAACGTAGGCCCTAAAGGAAGACCCATACCGAGACGCTCAACTTGCTTATACATTTTTCCTGCAGAAATGAACACGGAGTTCAACACGGAAAGTTCAAGGGGGGTTTTAAAATGAGTTCTTCGTAGATCTAAAACCAAATCTGTTGATGAAACAAAAAGGGCATTTATAATTATATATATATATATATGTATAGTTTCTACCAACGGAATATTAATAAATAAATTTCCCACATCAAATGAAGATATATATAAATAGTTATTCTATCCGCATTCTGACAAGAATGCGGATCGCCCTAACGAACTGAGAAGAATCTTCAGTGTATAATTCTTGGCTAAAGGACTTAACAAAATCACGTACTAGAAATAGTGCTAAATTAAAACTAGGTGTGTTACAAGCAGCAAAAATGGGAAGGAATTGAAACTTGGAAGAAAAGTCTGACTTGTGCACTTTAGGAAAACCATACGATACTCCTGGACATGAGCTAGATACGCACAACTTTGAGTATGTTTCACTAGACAAAACATGTAAATTTTTCAGCTTCCGCAAAAAGTTATTTATTTTGTTTTCAATTTGGAGAATAGTTTTTTTTCACGACTCAGTTATGAATTTAATTCAGATACATCGGAAATTAAAGTTTGCATTTTAGTAGTATTATTGGACTTATCAAGAATTACAATATCTATGCCTTTATCATGTTTAAACATTACGATTTGTTCATTACGGCTCAATTTTTTTAGCGCAGATATATCGTTTTTTTGAAATACGGCAGAGGAAATTTTTCGCGGTTCAAAGCTATGGAAGTATTGATGGGCTAAAGCACGTAAACCTTGTAATCTCGTAAGTCAGTACATTGTAAAGTTTTACTCGAGTACGCAAGTTTCTCATAAGATTGAAAATAGCTAATTATGATTTTGCTAATAATAGCCCAAATGCTAATTATGATTTTGTACACTCAGATAACGCTATTACACTGTTATTGAAAATTCCTTCGTTTGCATCACATGGGTTAATATGATTAAGTTCCGTGGAATTTTCTTCGTTTCTAAGTTTTTAATGGGTTAATTTCGTATTGCACACCAAGATTACCAAGTTTCTTTTTATCCACTCTGAGAGTAGCCACTTTGATCTTTTCATCTTTAGATTGCAGAAAACCACGAACGTTCAATGCATCGTACACGCGAGAAAAGAACGAGTGAATTTCAGCTTCAGCTGTTGCCACATTTTCGATTACGTTTCGCACAGCTTGTATTTCCTGTTGTATTTCCTGTAGTAGCAGCTAATTTTGCCGAGATTTGTAGAAATTCGAAGTATGAAATGATCTTCTGTAGAGCTTGAAACGTAGAAACTAGAGCACCACACTGAAGAAGTTGCACCGTGTTAGAAATTCAATGTCTAGAGAAGCCTTCAATAACTTACGAGATAAACCACAGTGTTTGAGACGAAACTTGAAGCCATCTTCGCCGCATTTGCTTTTTATGGATTCAGGGAAGTTACTTTTCTTTAGGCGAATGATCATTAAGAATTTAAAAACGAAAAAAGCGCTAAGCATTGAAATCATATTTAATAAAGATTTCACACAATAGGAAATTTAAAATGAGTAGAGAGTCAGTTCTATAAAACGTTTCGGAGACTAGCTCCATCTTTAAGCAGCAGCCTGAAAGATTGAAAATAAAAAAAATCAGTCATTTCATCAGTTACATTTTAGGTATTTATTTTATGAAATATGAGTTCTAACTCACTGTCGGATTTAACTCTGATAGATTTTCAATTTTGTGATAAAATACTGGACCTATTTGACCTTGCTACTTCTTCATAGTATCATCGCTAGTAGATACGGATTTGAGAACATTTCCATCGTTCTTGCTAATGACAAAGTGAAAAATTCCCAACTAAGCTAATTTGACCAGGTCGGCGGTTAAGGGTTAAATAAAATAGAAACTGTAACGTTTAGAAAATAATATTCCTGTTTACTGAAAGAATATTAAACACATTGAAAATACTCTATACATATATTTATATATATTTATAGCAATCATCTATTACCAATCGTATATGCACAGAGTATCATCGATGTGCTTTAATTAAAAGTTACCCTCGCGGCATGAAACTCATAATTTATTGAGTATCCCTATACTCAGTATAGTTATAGTTACCAAAGTGGCAACATTTGTGATCCCACATAACATTTGTGATCCCCTCATGATAGGAGAAATGCATTTGACTGAATTTTAGCTGTAAAAACAACCAGTAATTTTTGCTGAATTGTGACACGAAGAAAGCCTTTCATCCTTTAGGCATCCTAGATTCCCACCTGAAAGTACTTATGTACTTAAATACTAGTTTATGAAAGTAAAGTACTTAGGTTAAATACAGAAAACAGACTCAAGTTCGTTCTCACTGTAAGTACATTTGTACTTAAATAGTGCCCAACTCTACCAGCACCCCAATAAAAGTGAAATGGAAAGGTTTTACAAAGTGAACAATGCCAGAAATAAAAACTTCATTCAAAAGTCCTTCTCTAAGCGTATTGAACAACCCAATATGTTGGTTGCGTATATACCTGTTTGGTTGGCTTGTCTAACACCCTGTATTTTGGATGTTATAGCCGCCATTTTTAGACGATTTTTGCCCCACCGCTGAGTCATCAGTTGTGGTTATGGCTCAATTTACGTTGGTTTCCAATTCCACTGCTCTGCCATCAGACGCTGGAGTTCATGTTTTGCGCAATCCAAATCACGTCCTTTTAGTAATCATTTCAATGGGGGATTTGGCATTGACTGTCACCAGCCTCTGATGAAACAAATTATATTGATATAGTTATGTAATTCATTAAGTAAATGATTTGATTGAATGATTCATATCCGTTTTTGTGATCTAGTGATTATTTTGGTAAGCGTGTCGAGTACATCAATTAAGCCGCATTTTTAAGACAATCAGTTATCCGCGCATGTTCGGTGTCATCAGTTTTTCATGGATTTCGTTTCTTCTTTTCCATTCCTTACTTTCTCTGTTCCTAACTTATAAAGGGAATTAAAACAAGAAAGAGAACTTGTTCCACCATTGAAATTGATGTAAGCTGGCATCCCATGTCTCACAAAGCTATTGGGAGAGAAGGTTGATTAGACATGATTTGTAACGAAGGAGTAATTTCTCACGAGCCCATAGGTGAGGAGACTACCGAGAGGTTCATTGCATCTTAAATTGAAATTTATATCAAATAAAATCCAGGCGAGATTGGTTTTCCTATCCTCTAACCCATTATGATGAGTCACAAAACACTGCAGTGCTTGAGCTCAAACTACTCAGTTACATTTTTATAGTCCTACTTCGAAAAGAATGCAGATTCATCACCAGATGGAAATAATTCTTAGGGTGCTCAGCAGCCACAACCGTAATAGAATGCTTCGTCCCTGGTTAATATCTACGTCAAGCCCTCTAAACGAAAGAAAGAAAGAAAAACAGTTTATTTCCAATAGAGATAGTACGAAATTACCATCATTGGTTTTTAAAATATCTTAAAGTTAATACACTTAGATGATACACACACACGAGTATTGTAATACGAGACGGAACAAACCCGTTACAACTGTGACTTAAATTTAACTGGTGTAAAGGCCCACAGTCCTGAAAAGTAAATGAGAAGTCAAATCATACATTCAATCTCCATAAAATTAATAACATTCTACGTGGTTGAAATTACAAAGTCATGAACATATTCTCCGAAGCAAAGTGGGTCACCTTCGGTGACGTGGAGCTCTCTAAGAAGGGGCGTAGAGAAGCGCGATGGAGGTGCATCATGAGTGTGCGTGGTAATGGTAGACGTTCAACTGACGTCACGATGTTGGACTGGCGAAAGTTGGTACTGTGATTTTTGTATTACAGATTCGTTGTGAGGAAGATTCTGTGGAGTATCGTGGCAGATTGCGCAGATGCTCAATCGTTTTGCCGAAAATAAATCTCTCGTGATAGTGATGCTATAGTACTTTTAGAGGTGTGCTGGGATATACATTGGCCAGCTGCGGTCTCACGTAGCGTGCCAATTGTTCGTATATGCGATATAGGTGGTTGTGAGAACTGGAACAGGATACCTGAAATATGCAAAATAAGTATTGCTTTGTGATTTTTGATTGCAGCAAACTAATATTGATTGAATTTCATTCGACAATTTCCTAATACAAAAATAGAAGAATCACATGAACAAAGGACACTCATTCAAACGCATTGTAAAAACAAAAACCAAGAACGGATGTGGCTTTAGCTTCAAAATAAATTCATCCCTTTACTTAAGGAAAGGTTACACTACAATTTTAAGAAGAGTTTTCAATTATTTTGGATCAAGCTGGAGATGATATCACAAAATTATTTAAAACTTGTTTCATCTTTCGCCTACCTCCAATGCGATTACTTGATTGCTTCTCTGAAATTTCAAAATATCAAAAATCCTAAATTCCTGCATCGCTGACTTAGTGACACGCGCGAGGTGGCACCGTCAGGGATGCCTGCAACGCTCCGCCAATAATCGATTATTCCAAACATCAAAACCGATCTCTTCGAAATTGATGGAATTCTCCTGACGGGAGACCCACTCCAAACGAAGTGCTCCAAGTGCGGCGAGGTGTGCAGAGTGAGGGTGCTGGGCAGCACGAGTGTGGCGTGAGGGTGCTGTGCAGCACGAGTGTGGCGTGAGGGTGTTGTGCAGCACGAGTGTGGCGTGAGGGTGCTGTGCAGCACGAGTGTGGCGCGAGGGTGTTGTGCAGCACGAGTGTGGCGTGAGGGTGCTGTGCAGCACGAGTGTGGCGTGAGGGTGCTGTGCAGCACGAGTGTGGCGCGAGGGTGTTGTGCAGCACGAGTGTTGCGTGAGGGTGCTGTGCAGCACGAGTGTGGCGTGAGGGTGCTGTGCAGCACGAGTGTGGCGTGAGGGTGCTGTGCAGCTGTAAGAAGTCACTCTGTGGTCACTACTCAATGATCTCGGCAAGTGCTTCTATAGTCTTTTCTGACGTGACCGTAATCAACAGCACACGGAAGTTAATTCCGAAATTGACATTTACGTTATATTTAAGATAAGATAAAGGACGGTAGTCCGCTGCCACCAGAAGCAATATGCTTCGAAATTAAGAATTACTGATTTTTACTTAGTGTGTGACGCACACTGGGGGTCGTTAGCGCGCAAGCGGAAGCTTTTACGTACCCCCCTATCTCTACGTTCGTCCTTGGTAGCAGGCCCTATTCCAAGGCTCGTGTTCCAGTTGTGGCAAGTCTGGTGCTGAGGTGAGAAGGGCATGGATGCAACGGAAGATTTTTGAATCATATATTGGGCATGGGCTAACTGAAAGGCTAGAGCAGCGCAGGCGAGGCTTCCCGAAAGGACTCGACAACCACTCAAGTTAACAATACAAGCCAACGACTGTGGCATCCAATCAAGACACCAGAATACGAGTTAACCGACGTTCAAGAACCAAGCCAGCCTTTAGTTGTTAACTTACAATCAAAACCCAAAACCAAGGGAATTACTGACGATCAAGGACAACCCCATGGATTAAAAAAACCCCGGAAATTGAGCCAATTTATTTGATCCCAATGGGAATTCTATAGTCAACGAGACACTCTACGCAATTAGACAATCACGGAGCTCGAAATCGGACTTAGGTAAGTTGCTAACAATCCCGCTTGGCTCCTCGCTACGCTAAGCTTCACTACGCTAAGTCTCAAGCTGACCTAGGCGACCGTGTTCCCGCACTCAGGGATCTTCTCGCTTCTGACCGCTCGCACCCGCGTTCCCGAACTAAGTGACTCCTAATCCTCATCCTTACGCAGATGTGAACAGCGCTCCCGCCAAGGGGAAGGGGGGTCAGGGCGAAGGGAGGAGGAGGGTATGTTCTTTTGTGGGAACTTAGCTCTCCCTCACCATGACGGATCTCCCGAGCCCATGAGCTTGTTCGTTTTTATATCAATATGTTTCAGTTATATGGTAAGCCTCTAATGATTTAGCCGACGCTAATGAGTGTTGCGACGGCGTCCTATTAAAATGCGGTGACTCTTATTATACAGGCCCTCTGAGAACACGCACTCCGAGACAAATCGTCATAGCCGGCGTTTCTATTTTATTACATCGCTATAAAAGTTAGCTTTATCCGTTGCTCTCGGTCTCTCGAGCCTGAACGAGTGGAAATGCATAAACGTAGTTTATACACAGCACGAGTGTGGCGTGAGGGTGCTGTGCAGCACGAGTGTGGCGTGAGGGTGCTGTGCAGCACGAGCCTGCACCGTGAGGGTGCTTTGCAGCACGAGCCTGGACCGTGAGGGTGCTGTGCAGCACGAGCTTGTACCGTGAGGGTGCTGTGCGGCACGAGCCTGTACCGTGCGGTTGCTGTGCAGCACGAGCCTGTACCGTGAGGGTGCTGTGCAGCACGAGCCTGTTCCGTGAGGGTGCTGTGCAGCACGAGCCTGTACCGTGAGGGTGCTGTGCAGCACGAGCCTGTACCGTGAGGGTGCTGTGCAGCACGAGCCTGTACCGTGAGGGTGCTGTGCAGCACGAGCCTGTACCGTGAGGATGCTGTGCAGCACGAGCCTGTACCGTGAGGATGCTGTGCAGCACGAGCCTGTACCGTGAGGGTGCTGTGCAGCACGAGCCTGTACCGTGAGGGTGCTGTGCAGCACGAGCCTGTTCCGTGAGGGTGCTGTACAGCACGAGGTTGTACCGTGAGGGTGCTGTGCAGCACGAGGTTGTACCGTGAGGGTGCTGTGCAGCACGAGCCTGTACCGTGAGGGTGCTGTGCAGCACGAGCCTGTACCGTGAGGGTGCTGTGCAGCATTACATTAGCATGAAGAATTTCCCCTAACTTCAAGACTTTTTCGAAGCGAAAGCAATTGCTCACTTTCACTAAATCGTAATGAAATATCCATACCATGACAAAAAATTTTTCACAACTTCTAATCTCATACATGATCATGTACATTAGGGTACAGAATATTACTTATTTTACAACAATGTTTTTGTAATAGTACTCGATTTATTGCATTCATTTCAGTGTACAAATAGATTTCTTTTCATATTGTACCTCCAGTGCCATAATGTAACTGTCATTGCCTCAATAACTTCACTGGCTTGATGCAATAATTCATTTCAGTCCCCTCATTTCGCAGGCTTTTCTGCTGTTAATTTCATAGCCAATTATGGCAAGAGCAGTTTTCCTGCCAGCGGCGACTAATGATCACGTCATCGTGGCGGATCAGGTTAGCAATATATGCCAAAATTCGGTCGCATTGCGAGGCCTCTTTTCAATCGAAATCTATTAGAGGCCGCATCACCAATTTTTGCACCGCGCTATCAATTTATCGGGCATTCCTCTTTTATCTTTCCGGGTTGGAACTTAATTCTTAATCGAATAAAATGACCTGAGGTCTCCGGATGATCTGGATAATCAGAGAGGTTTTTAAGTAATAGGGCCCTTGTTGCTTGGAGCATTCCTGATCGTTCGTATTTTTAAAAAGAAAGCCTGCGTTTCAGTTCAAAATTTTCATGAAGGAATTACAGTGATCTGATGGTGCCATTGTAGAAACGTTTGAGTATCTCTCTTTCATGAGCTATTTCGTCATATGAAGGGCGTTTTGGTTTGTTGAGAAAAGAAATCGTGTTTAGCGTTTCAAGCCTCGTGTGTTTTATTTAATTCGTCGATAACATTCTAAAGTTGTGGTAATGTGAAACTACTGAATCTTAAAATCGTCTCAGGACTTCTAGGAAAATTTACACTTTGAAAAACACATGGAAGCAAATGTTGTTATTGAACGATCTCATAAAATTTGTGTCATAAAGGTAGACTTTCGTGCAGAACGGTACTGGTCGAGTCCTACCCGCTGTCGATGTTTTCTCTTCATCACACAACAGGGTAAAACCGAGCTCAGCAAAATGTGATGCTCCTCAATAAAGTAAAATTATTAATAAAAGGACTTAGTTTGCTCCTAAATTAAAGAGATCAATAGAACGTTCTTCATATTGCTCACTGGTGATAAGATATTGGAGTTATTCAATAATATGATAAATTTCCAAACTAATGCAGATTGGTATAAGAATTTCGTGATTATTATGTACGAATAATGGATCTTAATCACAATGCACGGTAAAAAAATAACTGTATTCAGAACAATGGTGATGACTCACATCATTTGCTGATGGTAAATACGTATTGAATGTGCGCATATGGGGACATTTGCTAGACTTTAGGAAAATATCAATAGTGTATCAATCAACTTTAATTTCAAAGGCCTATTCGCGTGAATAGGCCCAGTCATCGGGGGTTGAGCGTGAACACAGACTTCAAGTATGTCTTTTGAAGAGGATTTAGTCCCCATTATTTACCCCACTAATAATAGGAACAGAAGTAGAACGAACTTCACCAAGATAGTTTCGTGACACTCTCCCGCACAGCCAACGCATACTGTAAGCTACTTTTAATTACATTATCTAGGTTGTCTCATTCATTGGCTTTATTGTACCTACAATGTTATATAATTCTCTTCGCAACTCTCTTCACCTCACCATTCAGAAGACTCCAACCCCCAATTCAAGACATATTGCTGATTAGTCCAGCGGGGCAGTTGCTCTAACATAACCTGAAAAATACCAAAGTTTAATCTTAAAATGGTTTTCCCCTTGCAGGCCGAACATGCGGTCGTCCATTAACTGCTGTTTTGTGGGCCTGGCTACCTTCGACAGCATCCTCCTGCTGACGTCGATGCTGATGTTTGGGGTGACGGCTGTGTCCGAGTACACGGGACAACTGCAATGGTACCAGAGGGCTGTGTTTCCCTGGGTTACGATGGTTGCGTACCCCCTGGGTATCGTGGCACAGACGGGCTCCGTGTACCTCACGGTGACGGTCACCGTGGAGCGGTACGTGGCTGTGTGTCACCCTCTCAAGGCTCTCACGCTCTGCACCTACGGACGAGCCAGGATGTACGTCGTCACAGTCGCCATCTTCTCGCTGCTCTACAACCTGCCCAGATTCGCGGAAGTGACCTACAAGGTCAGTTATTACCTAAATTTCTTTCGTTATGGAACCCATGTTGTCATGTGATGACCTAATGTCTTCCAGGTTACACTTATATCAGTGACTACTTAGGTTCACTGATGTTACCCCTTTATGATCAGTGAACAACAGGATTCGCCGATTCTACGCAAATGCTGGGCCACCACACAGATTCACTATATGATCAGTGGACTCCTAGACTTACTGATGTTACCCCGATATGATCAGCGACCACCTAGATTCACTGATGTTACACAAATGCTGAACGATCACTTACGAAGAATTCTGCGTTCAATAATTCCAGAAATCATGGACATTATGAAGATGTGACATGAGGTCAACGACTGTTTAGTTTCTAGGCGGTATCGTACAGCGAAACAGAGACGCACTTGGTCAGATAATAGCTGCATCAAAAATAAATCTTGGACAAAACCACAAATAAAATTAGTTATGATAATTAATATGGACAACACTAGATAGCCTACGAAGTTTTGAATCGCGTTTCAAATTTTCTAGAAAATATTAATTTTACTTTCCATTATGAGCACTAGGTTTCTAACCATGGTGAATTTAAACACATACACATGAGTGCATAGGTGTGCTAGTCATACTGAAATGTTAAGTTTGATAGGTAGCACAGTTATGTATAGATCACCTTCTTTACCTTGTTGCTCAATCTTGTCATACAGTCAACCTCCCCACTCAGCCCGACCTTTCCATTCAGCCTCCAGATTCAATTTTCTTCCCCACTCAGCTCCCTCACTCAACCTCCACACTGAGTCTCCACATTCACCCTCCCTCCCCACTCAGCCCCTTCACTCAGCCTCTCCACTCAGCCTCCGCACTCAGCCTCCGCACTCAGCCTCCTCACCCAGCCTCCGCACTCAACCTCCTCACAGAAACTTTCCTCAAAGCCTCCCGTCAAATCCCCCTTGGCAGCGTATTTTTGCTCCTCTTGAGGATATTTTGTAGCGCCCACGCCTGCTGACGCCTGCAGGTCTCCGCCGACGCGCTGCGAGCGTTTTGATTTTGTTGTACCGTCAGTCATCACAACAACTTCCATTGTTTTTCTCCAGCTGAAATGCATTCAATTCAAGGAAATTAAGAGTTCGTAGCGTAGAGAAAATATTGCGACTATTGTTACTTGATAAACCAGACTTTAAAGACTAGTATTTTCACTCCAGTGCGAACTCGAGGATCTTGAGAAATTGAAATAAAAAAATTAACCTCATCCACAAGTTTTGCCTGGCTTTGAAACTGTGTAGCAAAATTTTACCTCAGTTGTTGAGTTTCGAGGCTTCTTTCCTGCACAAAAGACTCGTGTATACACAGGAATAATTTTACACGTGAAATAATCGAATGGTATAATTCCACTTCTATAAATTATTCTAAGGGCAAAGTTAATGAACTGCGTGATTAAAGGACAGAATTACGTATATTGCCTGTCCCAACTTCTGTTTTGAGATCGATGGTTTTTTATGGTAAGGGAGTACGGATTCACTTCGGTTGTGATTAAACATTCGTGAGGGCCAGCTTCAGATTATGTTATATATTGCAGGCCTCAATTACATTGAAAGTTTTATGTAGGATATATCGCCGGGAAAACTATTTGAAATCTGAGAGTTTGAGTATTCCTATTTCTTTGAATTAATTATTAGTGAGGGCATCGTACTCTATTTTTTTTGCTTGAAGGGCTCTTTGAAAACAACCTTCATTTTTTCTGAGTCCGATACTATGCTCCGATTTCATTTCGTAGAAATGTAAGGGCAATAATATTGTTCTACCAGAAATTTTAGAGCCTCTTCAAAAAATGAATTTTCTACTTCATTGAGAATTTCGAAGAATTTAGATATTTAAGTTACTTTATACAAGAAATGCATTTTGAAAGCCAAATTTTTTTCAATGAAAATTTTAAATCATGTATTTGAATGAATCTTTTTCCTCAATCTGATCCTCACCAATTTTTGGATGTGTGGCAGAATTGCATTTCCCTAATAGAAGAATAGGACGTTTAGTTGTATCGACATTGATGCGATGACTCACATTTCATTTGCTTTGAGCCAAATGAGGAATTTTTCCCGTTCTCCATCTATTTTTACTGCCATTGTATTATTTTTGTTGCCAAGAATGGTTGACGAGAGAGCACTATTACAAGTAGTTGCGTCGCGTGGGTGCTGCCATCTCCCAGCTAAGACTTGAAACTCTTGGCACAGCCACCTCGATGCGAGGAGTTATTCCTTAAATTTATCAAATGCAAACCCACAGTCATCGCAGCGACACACACACACACACACATACGTCACTGAGGCAATAGGGATTCAGACGCACTTTCCAATTCATCACAACACTCAGTCAGATCGCTTTGAACTGCAAGTTTGCCACAGAGAGACCGACGACCTTCGCATCGACAGAATGGCTGTGCGATTGTCTTGTTTCTAGTGTTTTCGGGGAGACTAAGAGAATGACTAAGAGACTAAGAGAATGAGACTAAGTGAGCCTTGTTAATTTTGTGCGAAAACAGCTCTTTGATACAAAGGGCTATATTAACATGAAGAATTGTATTTATTTTGAATGATGTTTCCATTTTACAATGCACTAAAGAATCTGATGATTGCATCTTTAGAGATAATGAGCAAAATGCGTTATTTGATTCCGATATGCTACAGATGAGAGCTATGTTCTTTTGAGAGAGGCCAATATAATACTGAAAAATATATCTGAACACGTCAGTGGTTTGCTTTAGTCGCAACTTCATCGGAAACTTAGAAACAAAGAAAATTCCGGGGAAACAAATAATTTTTGCTAAAAAAACGTTTCGGTGTCCCGCTCTATCATCAGTTTGAAAAAAATCCTCACGTCTGAAAAAATAGCAAAGTGTAAGAAATTGTAGGTACTAAAAATATATCATTAGAGTAAAAAATACAAGGTATGCCACAGAAAAAATAAAAAAACACAAAAACTCGTTAAATTTAGGTACGCAATGAAATTGGGCTGGTGATGAAGAGGTTTCTACCTATTTACCATTTGCAGAGGGTATGAACTCCAATTTCATTGCGTACTTATATTTGGCGAGTTTTTGTGTTTTTTTATTTCTTCTGGGGCATACTTTGTATTTTTTACTCTCATGATATATTTTTAGTACCTACAATTTATTACACTTTGAAATTTTTTTTCAGACGTAATGTTTTTTTAGCTGATGATTGAGCGAGACTCCGAAACGTTTTCTTTGTAAACACAATTCATTTCCACGGAATCATTTTTGTTTTTATTTTCTAATACTGAAATGAAACATTGATACAGGTAATAAAGTGAGAGTAGTGAGGTGAGGGTAGTGAGGTGAGGGTAGTGAGGTCAAGCCTTCAGGCAGGACTTCAATGTTCATTGACTTCAAATATCTTCATGAATAAAAATCTATCATTGTATATCCTGTACTGTTTTATGTCTCGAAACCTATATTTAAGACAAAAAATTAATTAGTTCTGATATTGATGAAAATATGACCTCCATGATAATCTCCGATAGAAGCGCTAGAAAATTGCCGTGCTTGTCCTTCAGTCTGCAGAAATTGAGATGAATTCATGCAGCTCAGCCCTAGACGTACAAGGTGTCCGCTGAAAAAGGAGCCGAATTAAAAATGCTGTGGCTTGTAAAATATTAGTGCTAGAAGGCTGAAATAGATTTCATAGAAAAGAACAGGATTTAAAGTTACATTTTATTTCAATAATTTGGTCTATTTGGCATACCAGGACAGACACAAGAATTAACATGGTAAGGATTTTAATTAACGATGATAAACCGACATCAGTGAGAAAATTGTCTCCTGGGACACAGGCAAATAAAATTGCTGTTCATTTCATTTTCAAAAATTATTTTATTTCAAACCATAAAAAGTGCATTGTCATCAAGAAATCTCACTGCAGAATATGGATCGGAGGATATTATTTTGTCGTAGAATAAAAACGAGCTGTTTTAATAAAATCTTGCTTGATAACATTTTAGAAATGATTGTCACATTTAAATGGAAAGGAATGCCAAATAGACAAAATTTTCAAAATGAAAAATTTAAACCCTGTTCTTTTTAATGAAAACCATTTCAGCTTTCTATCACTAATGTTTCACAGCCTACAACATTTTTATATTGGCTACTTTTCAGCGAACACCCTGTACAGTTTAAGGTGGGCCGTTCTAGGTGGGTTGGACCAACTTCTCTGAAATTTGAATATGGGGGTTAAACAAAGTTTTGTATGCCAGGAAAATAATACATGCAAAATATTACTTCTTTTAGACCTATTGAAGAGGTGCCACAGAGAAGCTGAAAATTGGGTTAAATGATTATATTCTGTATAGTACATACCAACACTTTAAAAATTAACATTCTTTCAAAAAAGAACAGTTCCCCTTATAGGGGTATTTATCAACGATTCATTTATTTTCAGTATACGGACGAAAATTCAGATCATTTGCAGTTAAATATGAGGTGCCACAACTCGAAATTATGGACAATAACATTATAAGAGTTTAATTATGAACATCTTACTGTATTTTCAGTAGAAACAATAGTTACAAATTTACATAGCAAATTGCAATTTTACATTTTCATTATTTATGCACACATGAGCTATGCCAGTCACTAATAACTTACTGATATATTTTATTTCAGATAGTTTCAGATAAATATAAAAAATTAAAGGCAAATAATAACTTTCAATTTATAGGGAAAATTGATTCAAAACAGAGTAATGTTTATGTTTATGAAGATAAAATTCTTTTATTAAGGTTAACTGCTTATAATGCAACGATAAAATTCCATTCAATGACGATACAAATTAAAAAAACATAATTCTTGTAATGTAAAACAAACTACTTATAAGATTTTTTAGATTCAAATTTCAGAATGCATTGCCTTGAAGCTAATTTATTGCGTATCAAACCATCTCTTGCTTTTTGAGTGCAAACTTGCAAGGACGCTTCCGATACCAGCTTAACTGTGCGCTGGACAGCTTGAGTGTGAAGTGGAAGCTTGTGGCCTTGGAAGAGCGTCTTTTTCTCAATAAGATTGTCTATTTCTTCATTTGTGAATTTCATCGTTTGAGGAGGTTTTGTTACATCCGTTCTACAGTCTATTGGGTTTGTGTAATCATTACACTCAAATTTTTATTTCGGCAACTTAAAAACTCTAACTGATTCAGAATAACGAATATCAGAGCGGCAATTTTTGTACATCGCCATGCAAGTTCTCTAATGTGAGGTCTACCATCGCCCATCATTGCAAGAATATTCTACGAATGAGCAAAGTAAGCATTTCTGCTAGTAACAGGCGCCACTGTATTTTGAACAGTTCTGCTCTGGGTCTTTATTAAATCAATGTTCTGAAAGATATGCTTGGGGCCCTCTTGTACGTAGGGATTTCCTTTAATTTCAAACGACATTGGAGCATACACTTCCATAACAAAATGAGACAGTGGGACTAAGTTATGACCGTGGTACTTGGGTGAAACATATAATCTTAGGATCCTATTTGCAGTTGTGATCTACCTTGCATGGTTAATTTCATGGTTTAGTCCGGGAGAGCGCGAAGATAGATCACGTGTCATTTCTCCAATAGAAACTGACATGCATTTCATAGAGAGACCTTTGATCTGCACTTAGTGTGGCTAAGTCAACTTTTGAAGCACAGCTACTATTGAATCGAAGGTAACAATTGGTTTAGCTTCACAATTTTTAAGCTCCTTGCCTAAAGCACCGAGGACGGCTTGTTTTTCAATCTAATGTAGATAATAAGTGTCTGAGAGGAAGTTCATTCCCACGGAGTACACAAACAAACCAATGAAGTAGTTTCTCAAGAGATTCTTCAATCAATTCAATTATCCCGCCTTTAGAACCTGTATTTACATTAGTTCCATCGCACCCGATTGCAACTAGTGTCTCAAGAGGAACCAACTCTGTCACACTAAGATTCAGCATGCCGCGATAGATACTTTTAATTGCACACTTCCAAATATTGGCGTGAAGCGTCTTACATACTGGGTGTTTGGTTCAAAAAGGACTGAAATGTGCTCCTCTGTTATCTTCGTTCTATACAGGGTGTTTTTTTTACTTTGAACAAACTTAGAACTTAGGTACAAAAACTCAAAATAAATCGATTTTCATGAATGACAAAATGTCCAAAACTCATTAGTTTTCGAGTTATAGTTACTTGAAGAATATTAGAACTTCAAGTAGGATTGCACTCGCGCACCATTATTAGCGCTACCTTTGATAGTTAAAGAGGTTTTTGAGCCCCACTAATGTAGTATTTTTGTAATTTCACAATGAAATTTGCGTGTACACGTTTTACAAATAAGAATAAATTGTCCTAAATGAGTAATTATCAATTATTATCATGTAAGCTAACCATTAATCAGTAAGCATTGCAGGACACAGGTAAAAAACATAATCAATACGAACTTTAATGTAAGAACTTTAACGCAAGAACAAACTTGAATACAGTTTTATTACAACAGTTACTCGAAATGGCCTCCATGAACTTCCACACATTTACGACATCTAACAGCCAGTGAGCGCCTTACAGATTGAAACACGCCAGGCATTTCCGTAATACGGCCAGCTGAGTCCACAATGCGTCCAACCAGATCCTGTTCCGATTCAACAGGAGTGGCATACACGAGGTCTTTCATGGTTCCCCACAAGAAGAAATCCAGTGGCGTCAAATCAGGCGACCTAGCTGGCCATGCTACAGGAGCACCTCTGCCAATCCATCGGTTTTGAAATTGGTTATTCAGGAACAGACGTGTTTCACGAAAGTAATGTGCTGGCGCTCCGTCATGCTGGCACCACATTCGCCTGCGTGTCTCCAAGGGCACGTCCTCCAGTAGTACAGGCAAAACTTCGCGTAGGAAGATGGTGTACGCAGGTCCCGTGAGAGGAGAAGGTTATAGGTACGGACCAATTAAATTATTGTCAATAATGCCTGCCCACACGTTGACACTAAATCTGTGCTGGTGACTATTAGGCTGAATAACATGAGGGTTATTTCCAGCCCAGTAATGATTATTGTGACGGTTGAAAACCCCATCACGACCGAAATAAGCTTCATCTGTGAAGAGAATAAGTTTTGAGAACCCGCGATTCATTCTTTCCTGTTGCATTAACCAGTGGCAAAACAGCATACGTGGTTCAAAATCACCTGGCATGAGCCCTTGCACTCTTTGGAAATGGTACGGATGTAATTGCTGACGATGTAGTGCCCTCCACACAGGAGTATGGTTTCGCAAGCCAAGACGTTGAGCAGCTGCACGAGTGCTGGTTCGTGGATGTTGCTCAAAGTATTCCACAATAATTCTATTCTCCTGTGGATGATGGCCGCGCCCAGCATTCCCTCTGTTAACGTTGAAGCTGCCGGTGTCACGCAATCTCGTATGCAGAGTAGCAAAATACCGGAAATCAGGCACTTCGCGCCTAGGAAACCTTTCTCTGTACATCCTCAGAGCGAGCCTACCATTTCCGCCTGCAGCTCCATAAATCAAATGCATGTCTGCCTTCTCAGCATTGGTAAATCTTTCCATGGTCACAGTGCAACGGCGTGTCAACAAATGGCGAACTGATACTGCAACACGTGCGTTCCAGTAATGTAGATTGTTAATAATAAATTTTATTTCATTATTTCAGTTTCACGTTGCATCTTGAAATCTTGTCGTTGATTACATGGAATGGATAACCCATAATGAAATGAGAAAAAAATGCTTTAATTGTATTCGACAATCTCGAAAACTAACAACTTTAAATAACAATTGGTGTGCTGCCCAGTTATAACATGCACTTCTAAACATGCTTTGCGACGCCATAACTCGAAAACTACTGGGTTTTGGACATTTTGTCATTCATGAAAATCGATTTATTTTGAGTTTTTGTACCTAAGTTCGAAGTTTGTTCAAAGTAAAAAAACACCCTGTATACTTTACTTCTAATCTTCTTGTCAATTAATGTGATATCTCTCTTGCCGTTAAAATTTATGCTAGGAACGGATTTCTCTAGTTTAGTTATCACGACTCTTATATCTTTCACGACGGATTTTATTCATATCAAGCACAATACATATTTGGAGTTTCAGTGGATGTCCGTGGGACGGAAATATCCTCCAATAATGAAGAAGATAACAGAGCAGCTCCACGATCGGAGACTCCATCACGGTCACACTCAATAGCAAAATTTGTAAGCCTTTCGGATATTTTTGAATGCTAAATCTTCCAGGTCTCTGTGGCACCTGTTAATTAGACACGAATGACCTGAAATTGTGTGTAAGTTATTATTTTTACTCATTCACAACTTTTATTGCACCCCACAAGCAGATTTCAAAAACTTTGGTTTCCGGCCCACCCTACCGTACAAAGTCACACCTTTTCTTTCGTTGACACACTTATACCCGTGAAACGAGCACCAGTGTGTGTCTACATAACTTTTTCACTACTTATTTCTGTTTCAATTTCCATGCTCAGATCGCAAATGTCTATGTACTTCTGTCTCATCGAGCATTCATTGTCCTCGGAGGCGGTGCGTGATGTATGCATTGGGAGTGTGTTCAGTAAACAAGCATACAAAACATCTAAGGCTTATCTTGAGGCAATTCCTCCTGCTTAAACATTAATTCTAATCCATCAACGGAGCCAACAATGCCAGAGGAGAAGCTCATTGATTGCATCAGTCATGAGCAGGCAGGATCTATGTTACAGTCATGTTCGAGGCTTCTTATCTCTTTTATAGCAAACAAGCTCATTTTAAGACACGACTCTGATCATATTTAGACACATAAAACCTTTTTGTGAGATAAAAATGGTGCAGCGATCACAAAAATGGTCTGAAGATAGGGAAAATTATAGCAAGATTTTGAGGCTTTAATCATGAGGTCTCCAAGCATTGTGTTGTAGAGACAATGGTTTGGCGATGGCTTCTGGCAAAGGTGGAAAACAACCGCGACTGTTGTCTCTCTAAGAAGAAAGAAGTCATCTTAACCCTTCAAAGCCCCATGAGACTATACGGACCTCTTTCGAAAGAACCCTCCGTGTATCGTTGTTTTTTGTTAAATTTGTTCCCTAGTGTGTTGTTTGAACTTCCCTGCCGAATGAGAGTTCCTTCCTTTTCCTTATATTGGTGACTGTCTGATGCTACTGCCAGTTTAAAGATGGTGGTTGTAATAGCAGCAGTTTGAGTACAAAAAAAACGTTAAAGGGTAAAGTCTTTTAGCGATTCCGGTCATTGGAATAATATGAATAAAATGAAACAAGTTTGAGATCTAACTTTGAAGACTTACAAGTGTTATAGTAGCTAAAACTTTCATTTAAGGAGAACTGTCCGGTACCGAAAGGGCTAGATGGAGGCATACTGATGAAGGCTTACTGAAAGAACTAGATAGAGGCTTACGGTTGAAGGACAACTGAAAGAACTAGATAATGGCTTGCTGATGTAGGCTTACTGAAAGAACTAGATAAATGCTTGCTGATGATTTACATTTTTCATGTCCCCCTGCTCAATGGACCTTCACGCCATCACAGCTCTCAGCAGCGGACATCATTTATACGACCTTTACTTACATAAGAACACTTCCATCTTGCCAACCAATACAAAACTCCCGGAGGCTGTGCAGTACTGCCAACACACTCTCTCGTGACCGCGGTGTGAAAGAGGAAGGCATGGTAACATGAACTTTCCTGTGTATTGTTGCTAGCAGCAACGGATGTTATTATCCACGGTGGCTCGCACAACTGCAGAAGCCCTGGCCTTTGCGCTTGCATTCTTTCAAACGATTCTTGTCTTTGCCTCTCCTCAGCGGTCCAAAATTTTGCTGAGCGGAGCTTCATTTGAGATGTGGGAAAGCCTCGTTTGATTAATTTAACTGACGAGAATTTCCGGCGTTGCTGGTATTGTTGTTGGTGTTACGTACTCCTATGTTGCTGACACTGCTGCAAATTTTACGTCTGTTTCTGAAACTTCTGGAAATGTTGAGGCTGTTGCTGATATTCAGTCTGTTAATTACCGACAATATTCCGTCTGTTAATAGCTGATGAACGACCTCCCTTCTGTTCCCTACTGAAGATGTGCCGTCTGATATTAACTAAAAACATTTCGTCTGTTTCCAACTGGCAATATTCTGTATGCTTCACCCTGATTACGTTTCGTCAGGTGCACACCAAGCTATCGATATTCTTGCCCAATTCTGCATCCTTCCTGCATTCTCTGCAGATGTAGCCTTGGGAACAGCGAAGTAACTCATGAACAGTGCCGGGCCTCTTACGCCAGCACACCTGACGCTACACTGTTGCAGCGGCTATAGTGCTCCTGCTACACCGCTGCAGCTGCTATAGTGCTCCTGCTACACCGCTGCAGCTGCTATAGTGCTCCTGCTACACCGATGCAGCTGCTATAGTGCTCCTGCTACACCGCTTCAGCGGCTATAGTGCTCCTGCTGCATCGCTGCAGCTGCTATAGTGCTCCTGCTACACCGCTGCAGCTGCTATAGTGCTCCTGCTACACTGCTGCAGCTGCTATAGTGCTCCTGCTACACCGCTGCAGCTGCTATAGTGCTCCTGCTACACCGCTGCAGCTGCTATAGTGCTCCTGCTACACCGCTGCAGCTGCTATAGTGCTCCTGCTACACCGCTGCAGCTGCTATAGTGCTCCTGCTACACCGCTGCTACAGCATTACTTCTGTTACCCCTGCTACCAGAAAGTTTCTAGACTACTGCTTGTTCACTGTGCCAAAACACAGCAGCAGCTGAAGATTTGTTGCTGCAGAAGCACAATGGCATTTCTGCTTGGCAGCTGCAGCTTATGAACGGATACAGCTGCGCTAGGTCTGCTACTCCTTTATTCCGGCTGTATTACTGGGATGCTGCAGTATCATGTGGGGGTGCAGCATCATGCTGTGGTGCAGCATCATACAATGATAGAGTACCATGTGGTGGTGCAGCATCATGTGGTGGTGCAGCATCATGCTGCGGTGCAGCATCACGTGCTGCAGCATCAAGCGGTATTACAGCATCATGCGGTGGTGCAGCATCACGTGCTGCAGCATCATGCAGTGGTGCAGCATCATGCGGCGGTGCAACATCACGTGCTGCAGCATCATGCGGAGGTGCAGCATCATGCG
>JACJUY010000647.1:175001-188922 GCA_014220935.1 Platorchestia sp. MABIK | reverse complement strand
ATCAGCGAGCAGAATGTCGTTCATGTAAAACGTTTTTAAATGTGTTCCATTAGTGATTCTTTGGAACGGAATGATTAATTTCCGTGAAAAGCCTAAAATCAATATTGACCCAATGATGAAAACAGCAAGCATTAACTGGATCGTGCCTTCATTTAGTTTTGATTAAGTACTTATGAAAAATGAGTTTGTGACTTCCGGTCGGTCAGCAGCATTATGAAAATTTCCTCTGTGTACCACAGGTGGCTCACGTCGCAGTCAAAGTGTTAAATTTATAACTGAATTTATGTATTTTGTGTGCATAATTTCTCTCATGACATTACAATGGGAGTCTCACTGAACACATTGCGTTGGCTGGTGCGTGTGTCTGTGACGCTCATAAGGATGCTCAATGCCCGTATCTGTGACACTAGTTACTGATCTGTGACACTAGTTACCGTATCTGTGATACTAGTGACCGTATCTGTGATACGAGTTTCACCAGTGCACTAGTACAAGAATATTTTAATGGCGGGTACTATTGGGATGGATATATTTGTTTGGCATCCACATTTGCAAGATTTATTTGGAACAAAATATCCGATACCCTCATTTTGGACGGGCCGTGTACACTAGTAGTGAATAAACGGTCGAAATGGATTTTAATGCGCTCATGGAAATTAAAAATTTGATTCCCAAGAATCACTAAAGGAGCACAATTAGAAACGCTT
Organism: Platorchestia sp. MABIK; assembly: GCA_014220935.1. Taxonomy (NCBI): domain Eukaryota; kingdom Metazoa; phylum Arthropoda; class Malacostraca; order Amphipoda; family Talitridae; genus Platorchestia; species Platorchestia sp. MABIK. The sequence continues at coordinate 188,215 of JACJUY010000647.1, read as the reverse complement.
TAGATTTATGACATTTTGCTCGCTGATGCGTAATTTTTGAGTTATTCAACTTTGAAGTTATAGGAACGTCGTTTATAGAAGTGAAGGAACAGACACGTAAATATGCTGTAATACGGTATTGACGTAACGATGGGTGTGGTTAGGGTAGGCGACGTTAGGTTAGTTGGCTTAACTTAGCCCCGTTAGTTAAATATTCGATAACTAAACCTCCCACCAGATGGCGCCACTAGTCTTAAGCTTACTCGACGCGAGAGATGGCGCCACTAGTCTTAAGCTTAACTCGACGCGAGAAAACCGGATTCACCATCCACGGCTCTCTAACAATACCAGAAAATGAAATATAAGTATTGAACTTTACTGAGAAGCTTCATCGCAACTGCGGTAGCTCCCGATAATTGTGTCAGTTGTTGGGTTGGGTTCGGTTGGTTGGTTGGTTGGGTGAGTGATAGAGAGCCGTGGATGGTGTATCCGTTTTTCTCGCGTCGAGTTAAGCTTAAAACACGTGGCGCCACCTAGCGGCAGGTTTAGTTATTAAAAATTTAACCAACGGGGCTAACTCCAAAGAAACCCCGGTTAGTTAAATAAACTGACCTAAATGACCTTAAAATAGCTTACGTTAACTTAGCCAAGCCGATGTTTTTTTCTTCGCCAAAAAAGTGGGCGTGTTCCAACAATGCAACGACTACGCAACCGACTATATGTTTTTTTTCTACCTGAACGTAATTATTGTAATATCTTGAAAATTGCGCATTAGTGAGCAAAACGTTATTCATGTGAAACGTCTGTGTTCTTCTACCGATTTTTGGAAACCAAATTTAATAATTTCCGTCAGCGCATTAAAATCAACATCGACCCTATAAACTACTAATTACTAATGACAGTTTTAATAATTAAGGTAACACCTCGATATGCTGCTTCTGTTGACTAATGCGAATACGAACAGCTCAGACTAAAAACAATTTGGAGCGCACAGAGTGTTGATTGAAATCTTCCACATTTTGTTGAATGAAAATAATTTAAAGTTTGAACGTGTGGATTTTAATATTCATTTAATATTATTTAATTATTAAAGCTACCTATCGATACGACTATTTTTTATGAGACTTCTTTATGCTGGAGGTTAACTAGTTATGTCTACTAGTCAGACACAGTACGAGGCAGGCGTTTCATAACTAGAAATATCTACTAAAAAGCGACATAATACTGACAGCGGCACGCTAGACACAAGGATGGAGGTGGGGGGTTAGGAGGAGGGTTTGTATGGGGGTGGAAAAGGGAGAAAAGGGGTTGGGGAAAACGCTAGGTAGCACCATGCGGGCACGTGGGTAGGACATTATTATTCACGAGACGGGTGTGTTCACGAGACGGGTGTGTTCACGAGACGGGTGTGTTCACGAGACGGGTGTGTTCACGAGACGGGTGTGTTCACGAGACGGGTGTGTTCACGAGACGGGNATGTGTATACCTGTAGTGTGTGATGTGTATACCTGTAGTGTGTGATGTGTAGACCTGTAGTGTGTGATGTGTAGACCTGTAGTGTGTGATGTGTAGACCTGTAGTGTGTGATGTGTATACCTGTAGTGTGTGATGTGTATACCTGTAGTGTGTGATGTGTAGACCTGTAGTGTGTGATGTGTATACCTGTAGTGTGGGATGTGTAGACCTGTAGTGTGTGATGTGTAGACCTGTAGTGTGGGATGTGTAGACCTGTAGTGTGTGATGTGTAGACCTGTAGTGTGGGATGTGTAGACCTTTAATGTGTACCCTGTAGTTTAGTACTATAATCTAAGAACATAACTATTTTCATTAAATCATACTGCCCGTACATTCGAAAAATTAACATAATAGCTTCGGTTATATTACCTAAATTATTTATTAATCACCGTAACATTGCCGCAGTTTGTACACCTATCTTTATTTGTTGAGCATTTGGTTTTATGACTTTGTAATGAAATTCGTGATCGTTTACATAAATTTAAGTCATATATAAAAATGGCAAGGTAAAATTATAAAAGACATAGCAAAAGTTAAGTTAATTAAATAACGTCAACTTGTTGGGTTCTATAAGAATAAAACGCTTCCTAAATTCAATACGTTATTAACAAATTTCCGAGAATGAATTAAAAAATTTTCATCGTAAATTTTCACAAAGATTTGAGTTTCTTTAGTCTGATCAACAGTCAGCAGCATAACGAAAGTTTTTATCTATACCCTGAAGAAAATTTACATTATAGAAAACTTAAACTATACACACGCCTCAATGATTTTTTATTTACACGCCCCTAAAATGCTATTTTATTTGCATATGAAAAGTCTCACTAGATAATTTTCACTGCAGAAATCTCACACCATACACACGGCTCAGTGCTTTTTATTAATACTGCCTTAAGTGCTATTTTGTTTGCACCTACAATGTCTTTAAATATAATTTCGTGAAATCTTAACCATACACACGCCTCAATGCTTTTCACTTATACGGCGTTAAATGCCACGTTATTTACATTTGAAATGTCTCAAGAGGAAGGAAGGCTGGCTTGAGATCAGTCAAAACAGGCATGAAAAACCCGTTCGTGTTGACGCATGGCTGCATCTCCCTGCAACTCATGTGCGCACTGCGATTCTTTTTTTGCACCCTTTAATTTATGTAAAATTCGAAACAGTAGACTACGCTCTGCGATTCTCTTTTTTTAGTGTGGTCTTTAATTGAAGTAAAATTCGAAAGAATAGAATGCGCTCTGCGATTCTCTTTTTTTGTGCTCTTTAATTTATGTAAAATTCGAAAGAATAGAAAAAAACGTTAATTTCCGAGTAGGTTAATCCATGAAATGCATAACATTTTTGTTTTTAATATATTCTTAATATGGAGGTCCTTAAAGCCTTTCTTAGGTCGCATAATCTTATGATTTAACCTACCTTCGGGCGCAACTGTAAATTGATTCACAAGCCCTAGGAGGTATACCCACAATAGCCGGGGCATGGGTTAATTATGTTATTGGGATTGGGGTATTATTGGGATGGGGTTATTATTGGGATCTACGTATTCGACTTTATATACTTTTAAGGAGGCTATCCTTTCAATGGTTGAAAAAAATTTATTTATAATAGTCACTCAATAAATAGGCACAGAATTTTATCTATTTTTAACGATGTTATCCCAATAACAAGAGGGATAATTTTGTAATGCGGGCACGATAGCTATGGGCTAAATCTTGGATGTACAAGGATTTTTGAATATTTTAGATGTAATGTTTGAAATTTATGTAATTTATTTTATTATTAAAATGTAAATTGGATTTTAAAAGTTGAAGTACTCCTGAAGAATGCCTCGGAGGATCTTGTACGAGGAAAATTTATACAAATACTTTATACATCAGGATTAATAATTAGTTATTTTTTACGTCCACCTACTGAATTTTATTTATTTTAATGAATTTATGTTTTCATTTACTGAAATGGTTTTTAATAACAAGCAAGTGGTCGATGTTTGTAAGAAATTAGAAACTGTTTGGTTTTATAAAAGTTTATTACTACGCATTGTCTTCCGCTAAATTCTGTACATAATGGTCCTTAATTGATGGAAAAACAATATGATTTGTGCAATAGCCGTGTCAGAGGTCAACTATGCTATTAAAACACTGAAAATATGTTCTCTTGGCCAATTTGTCCATGTTAAGATGACTTCAAGCTTAAAACTATTTTAAATACTCCTGAAGAATGCCTCGGAGGATCTTTGCCATAGGTTAAAATGAAAAAAGAAAGGACATGAACACTTTGCTGAAACCTATACTGTGCTGAAGTTTAAAATTTTTTAACATAGTTATCCCTTCAATAACAAGAAAAATTATTTATAATGATCGCTCGATGTTTATGTACTTTATTTTATCTATTGGTAACAAGGTGATTCGTTTAATAACTTAGAAAAATTATCAAATTAGTCAGTGGATTTCGATCAGTAATAAAATTTAATTTTTAGTTATCTCGGTAATTCTGTATGGTAAAAAGAGTAATTTTCAATTACAAGTTTGAATGGTAAACAGATTTCGCTCGTTAAATGGCCCTTTTTGTTGTGTCATTTAACACAATTGACTTTCAGGAACATCGCTCGTCTATAAAACCGATTATGTAAATGATCGTTTAATTGGAATATCTGATGTCACTGATTGTGTCTCACGTGACGGCGACTTTCACTTCACGCTATTTTTTCGTGCCGCAGAGCAGCGGTAAAAATTTTCCCGTCTTTATTTATGACCCACAACAGCTGACTGATCTTAACTAATGTCTCCTGTAGGAGGCATTGCCTCTACTCAGCAAAATCAATTGGGACGAATTTGCCTGGAAGATACTCATTAAGCCTCTTCAATACTTTACAAAGTAAATATTTGGTGCATTGACATGAAAGCAACTGAAAAATGTTGTAATAGGTGTATTTGAACGTTGAGTGGAAGTTTTTAGTTGACTTCTATTCGAAAAATCGTTATAAAGTAGCGTTTTTAGAAAAACAATGGTTGAAAAAATTATAATGAGTGTCATAATGAATTAAAAATTTTGAGAGACACTGATTATCACGAAACCCATTTTTTTAGGGCTGAGAGTTTCTTTCATATATGCTTAAATTTTCCAAAGTTGTATCAACTACTGTCATAGAAATTTTATGTAATGAATAGCGTGTTTTTTCGTTAATTATGGGGAAAGACCTTTGCATATGGAATATATTTAACAATCATTTCTTTGCCTTTAATTAAGCAATAACATATAGGAAATGTATCGCTCTTTCCCTTTCTATCTGGAACGCAAAGCGTTACACGAGCACGACAAAGTATCGGGTTCAAGTCCCGGTAACTGCGCAATGCAATAGCTGTAGCGTGCGAGCGACTGCGGTGATGCAGAAAATGGAGACGGCGGGTGAGAGGCGATACAGAGATATACATATGTGTCTATTTTGTGCATGATTTTGTATATGTCTTTTACATAAATGTCAGGTTAGACATGAAGATTTCGATGGGATGTTTAAATCTGCAACCGCGATTCCTTGCCGATTAGTAGCTTTTTTCCCCTAAAGGCTGTAAGAAAGCTTATCTGTCAATCACAATAAATATATTTCAGAAATTATAGATAGAGATTGTTTCCCCAGAAAGCTCTTCAATCCGCATAGACATAAGAGTCTGCAGGAAACAAAAAAGAATAATAGATCACTTGTAGTCTAAGCCCCTATGAAATTACACTTGAATTGAACGGCAGTCAAACTTTTTCAACCTAAAGAATAGGCTCTTCAAAGCTTTATTTGCATCCTTAGAAACAGGAATTGCAAGGAAATCAATTGATGAAATACTGTGCTCTGCTTGAAAGTAAGCAGTATTAATTACTGTGTAGAAGGAATGTCATCGCTGCAAAAGTGCGAAAAAATTCGTACTGGGACCAAAGGAAATCATCTGACTTATTATACTGCAATTACATAAAGATGCAACGTTATGCTTTGTGCGGGAATAGCCTCACGATAACAGAATGCTATGTGTAAAAATCTAATGCATTGTACAAAAATCTTTCGAGCCCATAAATTCATCTGAATTTTAATTAGCACGAATGTGATTCATTGGAATAACTTGATTTGTAGAACAGTTAACTGTTTCATGGTGAAACACAGCGTACAAGATTTGTCCAATGTATGACTTCATGGTAAGAGGAACTTACAACATTTAATAGAATCTTTTTCTGTTCAAACTAGTGAATGGCAGTTGCATTGTCACTGTTCGTTTTAAAAACCAATGTATCAACATTTCATGTTATACTTAATGGAAATACAATGTTTTTCTTTCTTTCTTTTCCATCACTAAAAAATACCTCTTTGATTAACATGGCAAGGGCATAGGAGACAGGACTTATTCTTCTGGTGATAATTTAAATGTTCTTTGGATAATTGTGATTCTGCTAATATTAAATAATAGCCCGAGATTTTCCAAATTTTGCATTCAATCAATTTATAGTTACACTAGCAATATTTCCTAATTATTCCAAGAAATTGTTTCGGTTACAAACCTAATTTTTTCTCTCAAGTTGTTGAGCAATTTCGTACTTGAGTTAGTGATACCTAATACTTCCGCCAGAGTTCAATAACACAATTCATTCACTTACTGCTGGTTTTTGCATTTCATTTTGAGAAAACGTAAAGGTGGTAGCCCTGAGTGACCGGCAGCTCAAATCACAGACTGGCAACACTTCCGCATTCACGCAGACCGCCCACTCGTCAATGCACCAAAAATGAGCTCATGGGAAAGCTCTTCTGTACACTTTTCGCAGCCACGCTTGATGAATTCCAAGTAACGCAAGAATTGCAAGGTCTTGACAGTCTCGTACAGATCTTGCTTTGCTTCCTTCGTGTTCCAGTTTAGTTTTTCTTGTGGTGAATGAATTTGCGGTTCACGCTTGTATAACGCGCATGTCGAACATCGCAGCGATCTGCCGGCAGGAAAATTTTGCAAGGCTTGAGAGGTTTTGAGTATTATTTTTATAATTATGGTTGTATTCGAAATTTTGATATGCAAACTTTCAGAAGTCGGTAAGTTTTGAATGTTTTGATTATTATTGATGTATTTGTAATTTTTATCCCTGAAATTTGATGAGATTTTTTTCATAGGCAAATGCATTTCTAATTATGTCTGGTTTACATCTCCATTTTAAAATATTTAATCTAAATTTACCCTAAAAATTTCTATTCGGCTTGCTTAATCAAAAAATAGATGTATTAAAATATTTATGGTGCGAAAATTATGCCGTTCATCGGAGGTATTTCTGTAGTATTGAAGGGCGTCAATAGTACGTCGATTTTCAGCACTAGAATAAAATTTAACGTCAAACCTCAAGACACTAATACGTTCAAATTTCTAACAAATTAAACCCGTTTAATTTTCCTGGTAAACAGAGTTGCTCACAAAACATTTATAGCTAAAACTGTAACCTATAGAAAATCGTAACTTTTGACAGGTTAACTATTTTCTTGTGGCCAGTTTCGTTTATTTCCAAGACTCCGATAACTGTGTTGTCACACATTCAGCATCTTGTGTCTTTGCATGGTCTGAAAAGAACAAGTTTTTACGAATTTTCCCCCTATCGATAACAAATGCAATTAGAATTTAACATCGTGGCTTATTAAGCTCAAAGTTTCTTCCTAACGAGTCGGAATATAAGAAATGATCGTTAAAGTGTTTGCCTTCAAAGACTGAGGCGTCATTTTAAATTAAAGCTTCAGGTGTACAGTAGTGGTTGTCGTGTGTATGAACTTAAACCGGTTGTGAGGTAAGAGCATCGTTTTATCTCAAACGTATTCTGTCTTAAAAGGTAGCCATTTTAAAAACTGTTAGCCAGTTATAGTTTGAATTAATGTGTACCTAATTTCATTCTATAATCTCAAACAATAACAGCCATCGCGTATATAATTCATTTCTGTATAATTGTAATTTTTTTATGGTCTGTCGACTCTCTGACCGAAAGTGCTGGATGAGCGTATCTGTGATACGGATTGTACCGTCACGCGGCTATAAAATATTAAAAACATCACTATTAAAAAGATTTTATTTCTTAAAAAATACCGTGTACTGCGTTAACGCCATTTAATGCTTATTTTCGACTTGTGTACATTAGTTTCCCTGATGCTCGGTGTCGGTTGTTGATAACTCCGATGATTTGTGCAAAAAGTTACGTATTGGTTGCGTTCATTAATCAAATATTTATCCCGTTACGCCTATGTTAATCTATCTCAGTGCCGAAATTTCAAACTTGAAACATATTGGATCTGCATTAATGGTCAATCAAAAATGTAGAACATTTATTTTGCATGCATGAATTTTTGTGAGATCTAGCGAAGATACCGTTCAAAGAAAATTTTTTCGTCGCGCATGAATACCATTGTGGGACGTAAGTTTTTTGTAATAATATTTCGTATTTTAAAATTGAATAAGGGAATTCTCTACAACGTTCTTGCTAAAAATGAATTTTCGCAAAATATATAAAAGGCTTTTCTCACATTTCATAGTGCATCAGTATTTCGTTGATGGATTCAATTTAGAACCTTCATGATCGCGTTACTATCTTTTAGTGGTTTATCTTGGATAGAATCTCCTTTTCGGAGTTGAGATTCTGATGTGATGAGTATATAGAAAACGAGTACGTACTCAGCTAGACGTGGTGGCAGTACGTTCCACAAAAACCCGAACCGAGTATTTGTTTTCCCGAATAAGTGATACCATCATAAGGAATACCTTTTCTATAGGGTAATTTTGCTAGAAAATAAAAGCTTAGGGTATTCTTATGATGGTATTACTGATACGGGAAAATAAATACTCGGTTCGGGTTTTTGCGGGACATACTGTACAGCACCATGTAAGCGTTAGGCAATACACTAACTGCGGCAGGTAAATGTGAAGTTTAGCATTCAACTCGAAATTTAAAGTCAATTGAATGAATTTAGAAAACAGCAAATATTAACTGGATCGTGCCTTCATTTAGCTTCGATCAAGTACATAGGAAAATGGTTTAACTGGTCGGTCAGCAGAATTATGAAAATCCTTTCCATGGCTATATATTCCGGTGGCTCACGTCGCAGTCAAGGTGTTAAGGCTAAACTGAGTAATTAATCTTTGATAATGTCTCCTTTGTAGTAGAGGTTCTGAAAAACGTGACCCGAAGAGAGTAATAGTTTAGAGATTGCTCGTATCCGTAACATGTACAGTCAGATGGCAAATATTGTAGTGTCAACGGTGATTTATTTCAGTGTATAATTATTGGAACATGTATTGTAGTGTCAACGGTGAATTATTTCAGTGTATAATTATTGGAACAAATATTGTAGTGTCAACGGTGATTTATTTCAGTGTATAATTATTGGAACAAATATTGTAGTGTCAACGGTGATTTATTTCAGTGTATAATTATTGGAATAAATATTGTAGTGTAAACGGTGATTTATTGTACTGTTTTATTGCAGTAGTTATTGTAGTGTCAACGATAATTTTGTGTAGAGTAATCTGAAGATTCTATTAATCTGTCAGATGACACCTCGGTACAAGTAGTGTCAAGATTTAATTCCCTTGCCTGGCAGAGTCGAGGTAGCTCATCGTATGATCAGTCGTTTTTGAAAGCTAAATATTTTTCATTAGCACCCACAGGGGGATTATGTGAGGTCCTGAGCTGAGGGTTAGGTAGGCCTTCTTTTGTTGATATAAATGTTTTTTTCAATGTTAAGGACCACTTTTTTTTTTGGTTCACTGCCGTTCTGGTTTTCAGCACCTACTACTTTCTTCGTAATCATTTATCTTGTGACATGAACTCTTACTTATTGTTTCTATGCCCCTACTGCTCAGATTCCGCATTCCCTTATCTCCAAACTAAATGGTGCCTTCCTCCTTCCTCTCTTCGATACGATATTTTTTTGCAGCGGTTCGGGGGGCTTAAACTAAAATATAATCTAATCTCTTCTCAGCTGTCAACCAATTCAGCATTAAAAATACCTTACAAATTTTAGAGATTATTGAACCGTTTCATTTTTTCAAACTCACAGAAGTTAAAACTAGACTTAGACGAACGCAAAATATTTAATTTTCGCAGACGCATATTAATAACTTGGCTTCTTTCTGTCATAGATGACATGACTTAACCGTAAGTCAAATCTGAAAAGGGATGTTTTTCTCCCTCGATGCTTGGCGTAATCTAGGCACTTTCTCCGACTGTGTCCCAGCTGTAAACAAGAAGAAACCTCAATTTGATGGCTGTGTCGATAGAAGTACGTAATTACCAATGGAAAATTACAGATAGTGGGCTAATACCAGCAGTACTGTGGAGCGTGTAGGTCGCGTTCAAATCTAACAGAAACTAATTTTACCTAGTAATACCCTTGGTGTGTTTATTTATTTCTACGTTAGTTTGGTGTCCGCTGCTTGCGTGTGTCTGTGACGCTCACAAGGACGCTCAATGGCCGTATCTGTGATACGAGTTTCACCAGTGCACAAGTACAAGAATATTTTAATGGCGGGTAACATTGGGATGGATGTATTTGTTGGGCATCCCCATCTGCAAGATTTGTTCCAGCAAAATTTCCAACCCCGGCATTTTAGTCGGGCCGTGTACAGTAGTTTGTAATAATTAACCAAGCTAATGCTACTGTCAGATAAACTTACATACGTGTTCCATTAGTGGCGGGACTTGCCTGGAAATGATCCAACTGCAGTTTATTCGGGCTGTTGAAATTCCATTTAGGAGTAGTCTTGATGTTTAATTTCAACACCGCTTTCTCAGATCCAATCCTGTCTTGGCACGCTTCTTTAACTCTGAATGTTGATCTGTGTCACGTGGAGCTCCCATTAGATGTAAGTAAGCATGGCAGCAAAAAGGCGAACTCGTCGCTATCGGGCACACATTTATCTGTGCATTTCCTGCCCCTCAGGGGGACACCCATTGTATCTATGGGAATTAGCGCTCCCAGGGGGACTATGTGAGGGCCCGAGCTGAGAGTTAGGTGGGCCTTCTTTTTGTTGAAATAAAATTTTTTTGTTATGTTAAGGACTACCTTCTTTCGGATCACTGCTGTCCTGTTTTCCAGCACATACTATTTTCTTCAACTTTGATCTTGTTTCATGAACTTCTTTCCCAACCCACTGTTTCTATGTCTTTCTGCATAGATTCCGCGGTCCCTTAACTCCATACTAAATGGTGCCTTCATACTTCATCCATCTGGTTCTCATTTGTTGCGAATAGGGAAGCTTAAACTAACTAATAATCTAATCTGTGCATTTCCTGCCGTTTGTCAGTGCCATGCGTCTTCCCTGTTGAAGTTATTGTTGTATCTTGCAAAGATCTTGCCATGTATCTACTTTGTTGATGCTATTGAGGTATCTTACAAATGAATGCAAGATACAACATGCACCTTGCATGTGCCATGTATGTATCTTACAATAAATATCTTGCCATGTATCTTCTTCATTGTTGCCGTCAGCTTCAGTAACAATGAGGGTATCAGGTCTTGACTGCAACTAATGGCTGGCCCCTAACTAGGTCACTCATATCAGCCAAATTATCTTAGCCCCTCAGGAAGATACAACTATTGATTCTGGATTAAAGCTTTCGGTTGGAAGACATGCATGAGGTCACGGAGTATAAGTTAAGTTGGTGTAATTCATACCTAGATAACGGGTTTTTCTTGTTATGGATAAAAAAAATGTTAAGAACTAGAAATAACGAAAGGATTTTTCATTTCGTTGTGGATAAGAAATGGAGTATTTTTCGCCTTTACCTTTTTTTTCTTTTCACTGCTGTATTTCTTGTCAGCACCTATTACTTTCTTCTTTAGCACGGTAAATCACCAGGGGTTTAAACTGAAGTTCAATATTCAACTCGAATTTAAAGTCAATTTTAGTGAGTAATTTTGAAAATAGCTGACATTAACTGGATCGTGTTTTTATTTAGCTTTGATAAAGTATTTTTGATTATTGCTTTGTGATTACTGGTCGGTCATCACATTGTGAAAATTCCCTTCGTGTACCACCGGTGGCTCACGTGGCGGTTAAAGTGTCGAATTTTATCTTGTTTTATGCGTTTCTTCCAATCTTGCTGTTTCAATCATGCTTGGATTCCGCGTTCCCTTCACTCCATTCTACGCGGTGCTTCCCAACATCCTCTCGTGGGAACAGCTTTGTTGTCCCAGAGGCTTATACTAACTCATCTAACCGTATTATCTGCTGATCATCTCCTGGGAGTTGTATGACATGTGTATGGAGAAACTGAATTTATAATTAATTGCATTTTAGTCTGAACCACAGTTTCCGTCCGTAGTACTGGCTACAAGGTCACGAGCTTTGCTATTTTTATGAAGAATTCGTGACAAATCACGAATTCAAGGTCATAGATTCTTACCATTTTCATAGCTAATTAGTCAGTTTAGGGGTATGTCACAGGGAATTGGAATTGAAAAAATCAAGTGAGCGATACCTTTTTAGTTGCAAGCGTTGAAAAATGTCGTATACATATTTAAAGGTGAAGCCAAATTAACGTACTGCGGGGCGTAGACGCTCTGTTTCTCCGTTTGAAGTCGCGAACGAATGGCGTAATCGGAAACAATGAATTGGAAACGTGCAAATTGAGTTTTTCAAACGCATTGAACAAATAAACTGCTGACCATCCGTCACGCAGGCTGTGGGTGGGTGTGGCTGCTAGCGTTTTCCGTTCAGTGTATCGCCATGGTTGGGGAATATGTCAGGTCCCGAGCTGAGAGCTAGGTAGGCCTTCTCTTTGTTGGAGTGAATTTTTTTGTTATTTTAAGGACCATGTTTTTTCGTTTCACTGCTTTCCTGTTTTTCATAACCTACTACTTTTCGAACTTTTATCTTGTTTCATGAACTTTTTCTCAACTTACTGTTTCTATGCCCTTTGTGCATAGATTCTGCGTTCCCGTAGCTCCATACTTAATGGTGCCTTCATCCTTTCTCTCTTTGGGAACTCCATTGTTGGGATTAAGGAGATTTAAACTAACTAACCTTACCAACAAAAAGAAAAAAAGTCCATTATCAATAAAAATGATACAAAAAACATACTGGTTCTTGAAAATGTTACCAGCACCAGCCTGTCTGCGGCTCATAAGTACAAGTTACTGCTTTACTTTAGTGTAACTTTTACTTCCTTTCCGACCTTTTTTATTTAAAATAAAATGGAAAGTCGTGGAGCTCGAACAAGCTCCCCTTTTAGTTCGGGGGAGAGGGGAAGGGGGGAGTCGCTCGGGCAAGTTTAACTTTTTGCGCCCCGTGTTCTTTCATCGTAGCAGAAATATTATTGCCTGCCTTTCATCGGGAAGGAAAGTATAACATCTGGCAGCGAAATCCGTGACCTTTTGAGCTTGGTATGTTGTTCGTTGGCAGCTCGATATTCTCAACAATGTTTTGTGTTGAAAGTGAAAGCGAATCGTTTTGTTCTGGTGAATATGTTGAAACGTGTTGGCCGCGATGGATTAAACTGGAGTTCAATATGCAACTCAAATTTAAAATCAATTGGAGTGAGTTATTTTGAAAATAGCAAGCATGAACTGGATCATGCCTTCATTTAGCTTTAACACGTTCACTGCGCTTCCGCGGCTATTAACAGTTGGTTTGGTTAGGCTGTACAATTTAAACAATTTAAACAAACAATTTATTTACCACAGGTGATACAGAGGTAGAATGATTCTTAAGGCTAGTACA
>JACJUY010000647.1:129821-149779 GCA_014220935.1 Platorchestia sp. MABIK | reverse complement strand
CCTTATTTGTTTGCACATAAGTTACTATCTTGTAACTGATGTCCTAGTGGACATCTGGTGACCCTGCCGCTATTTCGAATACCTCAGATAAAATTAGAGCCTGATAATTCCGACAAGTTGTCAAAACTTCACAAACATAAGTATCAGTAAAGTAACTAAACATAAGTATCAGTAAGCTCGGAACTCGATGCTCGATATTACTTAGTCTTTAAAATGTGTTGAAAATATAATTTATGTATATTATGATGGAGATAACTGATTTATAAAATCTGTCACCCCTATTAGGTGTTTGATAATTATTGGCCAATTATGAAAAGAAACTGATCATGAGTCTATTTTAGAGCATACAATTATAACTGGTTATAAGAATATTGCAAAACAAAATTATTTTTCATTCACTTACCTAAACATGTATTCAGGTATTAAGATAAGTATAAGTATTCAGGTATTAAATAAAAGTATGAAAAAAGGCACAGCTTAAATCAATAAATACTGATTACAAATCATGCTACAATTGCAATAAAAGTCGAGATCACAGTCTCAAGAGAGTACATTGCTTGAATAAAGAAGGGCATATCTTTTGAACATGCAGTTTGAATGTCTGAGATGCTGTGAAGGTTTTTTTGCGTATGATTTGATGAACAACCATCTTATTTCAGAGAGTCAGTTGTTAAGTTTGTGTGTCGCACACGGATTTAACAAAAATTAATTGCGGTAACTTCCTTTGCGGATGTCTTTTAATTTCTCTACTGTCCCGAAACACTATGCATTTTTTACTTGGCCAACCCAGCTGTGTTTTTGTGGTGGTGGTTTTGTAAAACAGTGGTTCTCTTTTACTCCTGAAAGCAACTAAATAGTTCATGTAATTGGATTAAATTTCATAAATATTAACTTGAAAACTGCCATCGGTGTAGTGTGTGAGTTGTTGATTGTGATGAGTATAGTAATTGCATTTTCGCGAGCTCTATTTATGACCAATTTGTTTTGGATTGCAGTTAGCACGCTCTCGGCGCTCTCGCGTGACCAGCTCGTGGAGTGTAAAATAGACATACATGGAGGTGGAATGAGAATAATAATAGATTTTGCCGGTAGTGTGATAGGGAAGTGGAAGAAACAATTTAAAATTTTGTGCTGGAATGGATAAGTATGAGCAAGAGAGAGAGTTCTATGAATGTGGTGTTTGAGGAGTATGGAGAGAATGAGTGGTACACCAGATGTGCTGAAGATGATTATGGTATGAGCTGTCTTGCTGAATTGGATTAGGAGTGTAATTTAAGGATCATTGAAGCTATGAAACTTTTTTTTGTAAATGCCTAGAGTATGAGACAGTAACTGAAATGAGCTAGTCATGTAGAGTGGGCTGTAATGACCCACAATGCTTGGATATGTTTTTTTACATACAGTACTGGTTATCCCAGTGATGCCATTCAGTGGCAGCTTGTGACAAGGATTGGTGGATCTTGAGGAGCTTAGTGGATAAGTCTGGTATACAGGTGCTGAACTCTTTTGTTTGAAAATATCTGTAAAAATATTTGCAATGAACAACAACTAAACCTATATTGAGTATGTTCATATTTTCATACATGCTGTTCAACATTGTGGAATGAGTTCTGGTAGTAATTTTTTTAGTGATGTACCGATGTATCGGTATCGGCAAGTATCGTTTATTTTACTGGTATTGGTATTGGCAAAATTCGGCCGATACTTTACTGATACTTTCCCATAATACATATTTTATCATAAAAAAAAAAGTCATAAATCATGAAAGTAAAAGTATAATCAAATAAAGAGCCAATTCATATCTAGTAAATTAGTTGGCTAACTGTTAAATTACAGCGTTTAATCAGGCCCGCTAACTGAATTTTTTACTTTGAATTCCCGAAGAGTCACGTACGGTTAGTAAGTGAGAGCTATGTTCCATGAATAGTTAAACACAGCAGGGACATAAAATTATTGTACTTTTACAACTAAAACCTATATGGTTTGACCCAATTTCCATTTCTCAAAGTATACGGTAGGCAAACAAAAATCATACCAATTAAATAAAGTTGAAGGTGCAGTTAAAAGTTTTCGTAAATTTAAAAAAAAAGGAGGTGAAAATTCTATTTTAATTTAGCTTGTAAATCGTCAAATATTATGAAGCAAATAATTTTATTTCAATTTTGTATGTAAATCGCCGTACATTACGAATCGCGCATTTTTCTTTTATTTTAAGACGTTTAAAAAATTCACAAACAATCTTATAGTTCATTGCGTGTTTGCGGATCTTTTTGGTTTCAGGGCCTATTGAATTTTAATGTTTTCTTTTCGCCAAAGTATATATTTTGGTGTGAAAAACACGAAAATGATGATCATTTTGTGGAGAAATTATTCATTAAGTGTTCCTAGCCTCCCCTAGCCTAACCTAACCAAGGGTATAATTTCAAACACCTCACTGTTAATCATAGTGAAAACTTCGTGGATCCTGCAACAGGTGCACACACTCAAATGATTGAGAGTGTATAGCATTGTCTGAAAATGAAAAAAATGCCAGGGAGGCACCGACAAATGATAGATTCTTGTCTGTATGAGTTTGCGTGGCCAAAACGGACCAAGAAACGGCAGGTTTTTGTTATAAAATATTAATGGATATGAGCTTAATAAATAATTTCTCCACAAAATGATTATCATTTTTGTGTTTTTCAAACCAAAATACATACTTTGGCGAAAAAATATAAAAATTCGATACGCCCCAAACCGAAAAGAGCCGTGTTTGCTTCTGCATATTGTCTGTTAGTACATACTGTCCATACTGCTTGCAATCACGCTGCTATTTCTGACACTAAATGCTTCATTATATTACTATTTTATGCCTGTAAATGGGGAAAAATATCATTTATAATGAAATTTAGTCAGATAATAATCTCAGTTGGTAAATAAAGATTGCTAAACAGTAAATACTTATTTGTTCATACATGCTAATTGCGGTATCACACGACAATAGAGCGGAAAGATGACGCAACCGAAAAAATTTGTGCTCGTCATAGCCGTGTGGCTTTAGGACCTGCCTCCGTGAGGGCAACAAGGGTTCGAGTCCCGGCGCTGGTGGCGATTTTCTCCGTTGGGTATAGGAGAAAAAATTCTAAGCACAATACCCCACTCTGCCCAGGTGTCTGAAATGGGCACCAGTCTTGACCGGGGGAGAGTGTCATGGCGTCCCAGTGTTGGTTGTAAGATATTTGAAAAACCAATGTACAAGGTGATATGTATCAGGCTTGAATTGGAAATAAAGCATCCGTAGATGCCGATGTTTGTTTGGGAAACAAATCAAACTATGACACTGGACTGCAGTGTTGCCAACTTAGCATTAAAGTACGAATCTATCACCTAGCACGAAAAAAAGCATTAAAATGCAAAATCTAGCATTTTAAAGGGCGATTTCCCATTATATTAAATTTAATCATTTCCAATTGCTTTTCTAGCATCTATTTGTTGACTCATGGTTACTCAATGAATCGTTGAAGTTTTGTAAAAGCCTAGTTGAAGTTTCGTCCAAGCCTAGTTGAAGTTTTGTCCAAACCTAGTCGAAGTTTCGTTCAAACCTAGTCGAAGTTTCGTTCAAACCTAGTTGAAGTTTCGTTCAAACCTAGTTGAAGTTTCGTCCAAACCTAGTCGAAGT
Source organism: Platorchestia sp. MABIK (assembly GCA_014220935.1). Taxonomy (NCBI): domain Eukaryota; kingdom Metazoa; phylum Arthropoda; class Malacostraca; order Amphipoda; family Talitridae; genus Platorchestia; species Platorchestia sp. MABIK. The sequence goes on along the minus strand of JACJUY010000647.1, from coordinate 146,121 downwards.
TTTGTCCAAACCTAGTTGAAGCGTCGTTCAAACCTAGTTGAAGTTTCGTTCAAACCTCACTCGATTGTTTTGGTCCGCTTTTCTAACCAGTTGCTATTAGAGCTAGTCTACATTACGTTGCAATACGATTAGAAACACTTATCTATCGATTGGATTTCATTTCGTTTTTTTTTAACAATATAGTTAACAGAGCAAGAGCAGTTTTATTATTCATAATCAAAAACTTTATTGTCAAAATTGCTATATTATTAGAAATGTTAGTGAATAATTTTATTATAACACCCATGTGGGGCTTATAATGGTATTATTTTAATATAATTGTAAAAGTATCGGTATCGGTCAAAGTATCGGAGTATCGGTATCGGCCAAAAAATGGGTATCGGTATCGGCCAAAAAATGGGTATCGGAATCGGCCAAAAAAGTGGTATCGGTACATCACTAAATTTTTTATTGTTGTAATGTGAATAACATAAATTCTCAATGTGGAAAAATATTTCATATACATTTCCAACGTAAATACGTTGTATGATTTGTAGAAGTTTGTGATTGCTGAAAAAGCTTGTTTCTGTTCCAAATTTTATTGGTTATTTGGCTGCCTCTGTTTTCTAAGTTTTCATTGCGCTTTGAATAAATGCTGCTCTATATATGATACCACGTAAGGTTAAAAAATCATACAGACAAGGCTCTGCTCCAGGCTGTCGCTGCAGTGGAGGCAAAAATCTTTCATTAAAGGGCCCGCCTATCCTTAGTTTGACAAAATTTGTCATGGTGATCTAGAGGCAATTCTATTGCAGCTGGGTAAATGGAAATGCTTACCGATATGTTAAATTAAATTATAAACATATTTATTTCTTTAAAATTTTTCTATGTTTGCACAAGGATTTTTTTCCTATTGTAAAAATTAAAGTAAATGTGTTTAAAATTCAATTTTACAAATTGGTATGCATTTTTGTTTACCTAGCTGCCTGTAGACCATAATGTTGAATTTGATCAAGTTTAGAGTGGAAGGTCCTCTTAAGAGTGACCTCAACTAAATATGGTATCTCCCATACAACTCTTCAGGATAGAGTCTCTGGCTCTTATACATCTGTTAAGCATCAACTGGGTAGAGTGGGATATTGTGCTTAAGTTTTTCCTTACACCCAACATGGAAAGTTGCCATGCATCACCAAGATTCAAACCCCCAATTTCATTATGGAAAGGAGCGTTCTTAATCACTCGGCTATGGCAAGCAATGAAGAAATAAGCTGTTCTATATTCCAATACCTAGTATTGTCTATGGAAATCTTCAAAAGTATTGCGTCTATTTTAATGTTTAATTTTCTACCTTTTCCTTATTTTAGAACCTTTAAAATTTTGAAAGTTCAAGTCATATAGTCTTTAATTAACGGAAATCTTCCAACCAAAGGAATGAATATCACAGATATTTTTTTCTGGTAACTCATTGTTGTGTTTGATATGCAAGGCTCATATTCACTGCCATACTTTTTTATTGTATATTTTTGAGAAATAAACATGTAACTCAATCTTTGTTTCAATCTCAAACATTATTACAATACTTTAAGACAATTCATTATTACCAAAACATGATAAAATTAGAGGCAAAAATTAAACTGTCAGTCACAGCAGCTTGGCTCATGCTCAAACAAATTCTCTGTTAGCCCAAAAACCACAACAACTATCAATTTTTCTTACTGACCCTCAGTTGTGTTCAGAACATGTTACTGTATCTTTGTCTCTGAATTATTCTACACATGCGTACATGATCTTCAAATGTAAACAGTATCCCATGCAGCCAGAAACAGAGGCACTCATGCAAGAGGTCTTGTGTTCCTCTGTGGACCTAGTGTCTCTATTTGTTTTAACCAGTAATTCCTCTAAAGCTGCTTCACTGCTCTGGATTTAATTTTGGTTATGAAGTGGAGTAGCTAGAACTATGAATGGGCAGAAATTAAATGATTGCATTAGCATGACATCTAAGAACATTCCCTAGATGTTGACATCAGTGACTTTCTTTAGATCACTGAGGGATATAGAAGATATTTTGAGTTTTCACCCTCACTTCTTATATTAAGATCAAGTATGACATTATAATGATGTAAATTATTATCAAGTAGGAACATTTGTAATCTTTGTTTGACATTGTGCAGTGTGTTGATCTGTTTGAGGTCCACAAATGACTAATTTAGCAAAACTTTATGGTAAAATTTTTGTTCAATACTGTAGACTTTTTAATATCTGATGCTAGAAAAAGCTTGTCATGCAAATTTTGAATATCCTGTGTCAACTCCACCTTGAAATCTAAGATGTTCTTTCCGATTGGGAAACCTTTTGTAAGTTTGTTATTCAAGCGCTTGCCTTTTTGGCTAAGTAAATGTTATGATTTGATACCAGCAGAGTTTCCCCATCTTTGTAGTGAAACATCAACTTCTTAAAGAATTCTGATGTTATACTTTTTAATTTGAAGAATAATAATTAGCTGAATTTAGGTCCTGTGATACCACAAAATAATTTCATTGATTAAAATATTGCTTAAAATAGATTTAGTTTAATTGGATGTCTAAAAGTTGTTAAATTTTATAAATCATTAAAATTTAAAAAGACTTCTTGGATAGACTGCAAATTGTCATGTCATGATGACTTTGTATGATGACTTTGTTTGTTAACAGAATGAATTGAAAATAAAGTGAACATTTGCTTTGAGAACAAAACATGAATTGATTTGTGTTGTGTCCCTTTATAAAAAACTTTGATGCATAAATCTCTTGTATCAGAAGTGTCCCTGCTGTTCTGGCCTGCCTCATGGTTTGCTTTACATATTTTTTTTTCATTTCATTCCCTTTAGATTCTCATATGGAATCTCATCTGTGCTTTCTCATTGGATGCTTTTTATTTTGTACTACTGAAGTAATGAATATCTTCAAAAGCATATTTCAGATCAGGTTTTTTAATCTATGATAATCTTTTTATATCTCCCAAGATATTTGAAGTTCATATTTTATATTCTCTTGATTAGATAAGCTAAACAGTTCTGAAATGGAAACTAAAGTGGATGTCAACAGCCTATCGGAGGCACAGCAAGCTTTGAACAACTTCTGGCCCAAGGCTACTGAAGAGATCAAAGCAATGACTCAGGTATGATGTTAGTCTAGGGTGGGGATTTTGTTGTTTATGTGAGTATTCAGTAATGTCTTGAAGCTATTAGTAGTCATATAATTATTTGTCATTTGATATTCAATAAATTGGAAGAATGCCAGTCTGCTCTCATTTTTCCTCAGCACGCTGAATCCTGCATGATTGTTTTTTGAAGTATTGATAATTTTACCTTAGTTAAAAATCAGTTAAATTATTAACCATAGGAAATGATCACTGGGTTGTAATGGTTATGAAGTTTAAATTTGCATGCATCTTATTTCTACTTCCTAAATATTCCTTTGTTGCAGAATGACCTTCGGCAGCAAGAGTTGCCCTTAGCCCGAATCAAGAGAATCATGAAGTTGGATGAAGATGTCAAAATGATCAGCTCAGAAGCACCAGCACTGTTCAGCAAAGCTGCTGAAATATTTATAACAGAACTTACTCTTAGGGCATGGATTCACACTGAAGACAACAAACGAAGAACATTACAGGTACCTATGCAAATTGTTGTTCTTGGTAGTTTTGTTTAACTCCTTTGAGAAGTTTCTCATACTCTGATTTGAAATTTGTAGTTACACAACCATGCCAGAGCTTGACCTTGCTACCGAAGGTGATAAATGTTTTGGTTAGGAATAAGTTTTGAATTGCTGTTGAATTCTCTCAGGTTTAGGAGTAAAAATGATATGAATATATGTTTAAATATTTGATTCTTTTTCTTTTGCAATATTTAGGTATTTTTTTTCCTTGAGAATTTATTTTGATATCTATCTGTGTTAGTCTATTAAGCAGGACTGTTGAGTTCCAAGGTATCTGTGTAAATTTTTTGAAAATTATGGTACTTGGAGTACCCTAGAAAGGTCCCAAAAATTCTACCGTTCTTTTTTTTTTTACAAACACCACGTCCAAACAAAACATGTTCCTCCTAGGCTCTGGGGGCTGTTTCAACAATATCAGTACAAGGCTTCAAGAGATAAAGTGTAAGGCTTCTGGATGATTGCTGAGTGAGGATTTAGTGCTTGACATAAAAAGAATGTTTTTATTCCAATGAATTTTCACATCGTTTTTGAAATGCTTCAGAACTGGTGCCAGGATGCAATGATGCACTCCTCTGGTTGGAGGAGTACTTATTTTAGATACCATGGTAGGGAGGAAAATGGTGGCTAATTCTCATTTTCCCCATATTAAGGAGGCTTGAACTAACGCAACATTGTATTTTATTTTTCCAACTTACAACAAAGATTTGAAATATCCATGTGACGGATTTTTAACCACTAGTCCATGGTTGCTCTTCAACACCTCAAATTTCAAGTTTTATGAGAGCAATATAATTTATTTCATTAGACGTGCAGGGCCTTATAATTAAAAATGGGCTGATCATCTCATCTTTTCATCAATATGATAAAATGTAAACACTGATTCTCAGGTTGGATTGAAAGTATTTCTCCTGTCTGTCTTATAAAACACCTTCCAATAAACTTATCTTATTATTAAGTGTAATACAACATTCTTTTCCAGCGAAATGATATAGCCATGGCCATCACCAAGTACGACCAGTTTGACTTCCTAATTGACATAGTGCCAAGAGAAGAGGTGAAGCCTGCCCGTGTCAAGGAAGAAGGCAGGGCTGGCCTTGGTGTGCTGCCCACAGATCAGGTTGGTGGGCTGTTGTTTGAGACCACATTGTGTTTTGGAGTACTGTTAGCCTTTGCCTTGCTGTGTAGTGTTGAAATCACAAAATCCAGTAAAATTTCAAGTAAAATGTTAGACGATGAGAAAAAATAGCATCGTACTAAAAACCTACAAGTACAACCTAAACTAGCTGAAGGGAGAAAGTGGACTGACAATCATTCAAAAATCAGATGTAGAACTTGTAGTTTTCTACTGGTGCACGTGGATTCTTTGGTTTTTGTTCAATTTGTCAATGGCACGTGAGGCTGTTTTTGACCTTGCGGCATCTGACCTGGAGGCAGATAGGTCTTGAGTGCCAGTCTTATCTTTGTAATGCAAGGAAGAATCATAAGTATGTTGACAGAAAAACTTCTATGATGCTGAATTTATTGCTAAAAATATTTCCTTGAAAATGATCATCAATGCAAGTGAGGTTGTTCGTCTGACCAGAGTAATTATTGGATTTTCCAGACAATCCCTGCAACTAAAATGCATCCGATGATCACACATGCTTGACTTTAAACAATGAACAGCTTTTATGAGAAATCTTCCTTTACATTCTCTGTCCAATTATTTTGTCACGAGTCTTAAAAAAGGTTTGTTATGTCAGCATGTTGATGTTTCTTCTCTCATCCAAACATAAAAGCATTTTTGTCCAGCCTTCTGTAAATTTATTTCCTTGTTTCTTTGGGTTCTCACTGCCCCAGTTGAGGAGTTTTTTTGAAGGCTTAATTAACTAAAAAGAGAGTTGTTGGGTAGAAATAGCTTTTGCAAGTGCCTTTTGCTTAGTGTTTACCATTAATTTCAACTTCTCAACACATTTGGTGCTGTGTCCATTCTGGACTTTTTACTGTCTTCTTTCGTTTTGGTAAAAAATCGCTCTAAATTCAATGTAAAATTGTTTCGGTGAAGTTATGGTTGCTCCAAAAACGGCACTGATCTGTTTTTAATTTTGTTTTTTCAGCATTACTTCCAGATAGCTCAGCACTACCAAGCCATGCTGCAGCAGGCCTCCAGCACCACCAGCACAGGCACCACCACCACACAGCAGCAGCCACAGCAACAGCCGCAGGCCAGCGCGCCTGCTGCCCAGCAAACCATACAGATAGTTCAGACTCCAAACGGACAAGTACAAGCTCTTCAGGTAGTGCGTGTGGAATTGGATTCAACTAGATCTGCAAAAGTGTAATTTGATTTGGCTAGCTCAGCAGGTAGTGCAAGTGTAATTAGATTTGCATATGGAAGTGCTTGGACTGGAAATAACTGACGTACGGCAATGAACGTAACAATCCTAAAAGTACAGCTAGTGTAACCCAAGTGCACAAGTCTTCTTCAGAGTCAGAAACAGTACCGAGTTCTCCACTCCAAGAGACGAGGGAAGTTAGCTCAAATTGTTTGTTGAGGCCAGATTTGCCATTGATGAATTTTGTGGTGTTTCTTTGAACAATGGCAAATATGCTTGGAAAGATTTAATTAACTTGTATGATATTGAATCTGGATGTAAAATCATGCTTGCTAATAAAATAGAGGATGTCTCAGTGACGTGTTATTCTGAGATTCATAATGCGTGCTCACAACGTGGATTATTTGCAGGTTATATCAATATTTGTGAGTTGGTTATATCGATGCTTCATCTAACAGGTTTACTCTTGTGAGTTGGACTAAAGTTGATCCGTTTGGAGGGATATTATTATTGTATCTAAGGAAATTAATGCTCCTTGGGGAATATGTGAGGTCCCGTCTTTTGGGATTGGGATAACTTTTTTGTTTTGTTACAGACAGTAATTTTTAAAATTCACCGCTACTGTTGTACTTTTATCAGCACCTATTAATTTCTTCTTCAAATTTTATCTTGTTTCATGAAGTTATTTTCATTGTTTCTGTTTCTGTAAACAGGGTTTGGGGACACACCTTGTGGTTAAGTTCCATGTCCGTTCAATTCTAAACGAAATAATACTATCCTCCGGATCTTTTCCAGATGAGCCCCGCCACTAATGCTGCAACACATAAGTTCACCCACTTGTAACTTTTGAAATAATGCACCTATCGACTTCAAGTTACTCTGAAACAAAAGAATGTTTTAATCTTTTGTTTGAGAGGAATTTGAAGTCGATAAGTGCATTATTTCAAAGGTCCAAGTGGGTGAACTTATGTGTTGCATTAGTGGCAGGGCTTATCTGGAAAAGATCCCTGTCCTCCTTCCTCTCTGAAACGTTTTTTTTGTAGCTGAAGAGGCTCAAACTAACTTCTCGTTTGATCGTATCTAACTGAAGTTCAATATTCAATTCAAATTGAGCTCATCCTCAATTTTACCATAAAAATGAACAAGAAATTAATTAGAACATGGCTTCATTTGATTTTCATTTACTGCATGTTATTTTAGGTTTATGATGGTCACCCGCATGATTAAAGTTCTCTCAACAACCCCCAGGGGGTCGCCGAGCAGTAAACGTGTTGAAAATAAGTACTTTTAAAGAGAATTTCATTGAGTTATTGTGAGCTCTAAAATGGTAAGGTTTCAAATTATTTTATGGTAATTCACAATTGGGCTAACTATTGATGAAGAAGGTATATAGTTCTCCAGTTTGCAATGCTTCCATGTGCAAGCATAAAAAATTATCAGTGGACGTAATAGACATCAATTGGGGTTGTTTTAAAGATATTTCTAATTATTGTAATTCAGGAATTTGGTTGACGTTAACATGCTTGTGGGAGAGAGAACTGATAGTCTTTTTATTGCTTTCAAAATAAACGTTTTCTTCGTTTTTCTCAGGCGGGCTCAGCTCAGCAACAGCAACAGCCTCAAACTCAGATCATACAGATACACAACCCTCAGGCACAACAGCAACACCAGCAACAACAACAGCAACAACAGCAGCAACAGCAGCAACAACAACAACAGCAGCAGCAGCCTCAACAGCAGCAAGCTGCTGCACCACCTGCTGGCGGCATCCAAATTATTCAACAAATACTTGGAAGCGATGGGCAAATTCAGCAAATTCCTGTAAGAAATTTTGTGAGACCCTTGGACTACAGGTGTTCTAGCTGCCTCTTCATTTTGTCGAGATTGTGTTCGGTTATTTGCGATTTTGATGCTTTATTTCCATTTTTAAAATGGTTGCTTCTTCTTCTGTAAATATGTTTTGCTGTGTGTATTCAATCTTATGCTGTGGGTTGTTATATTTTTTGCACTTTTGAGCTTTGGAAGTGGTTGCTTTCATCATCAAATTATCTCGATCATCCTTTGTTTTCATCATCCTTTGTTGCTGTTAGGGAGGCTGAAACTAACTTATCTGATGAAATTTAGCCTTAGAGCTCTCAGGACCTTGCAACCCAACCAGGTTGCCAGATCCTGAATGCTTTACATGGCCAAATTGCATTTGGAAAACGCAAAATTAGAGAATTTTGTCCGAAAGAAGACTACTGTAGATTCGAATTCGAGTCAGAAAGAGACTGAACTTCCATTATACTTGCCAAGTATGAATTTGCAGTAGAAAATCTAACCAGAATCAAAAAAATTTCACCTGAATTAAAAAATTTGGCTACAAAAAAGAGCAAATTTGAGCCGAATTTAACGAGCAGAATGACACAAGCGAAGTAGATGAGCTGTAATATGCGCGTTGACTGAGGCTGGTTGTGCAGATCCAGCTGACGGCGCAACACCTGCAGATGATCCGCATGCAGATGTCAGGCGCCTCCCAGCAGCCCATCATCATCCAGACGGGGCCCGTGGTGGCGCCCCAAGCACCGCAGGGCACCGTCACCTCCCAGCCTCAGAACGTGCAGCAGCCGCAGATCATACAGCTCCAGCAGGTGGGGTGTGGCTCTGGTCCTGTAGCGCTGGTGTCCTGTTCAACTCCTCTGGCTTTGTCATTTGTCTTTGATTTAATTTTTTCGTGCTGGTGTACATTTTCAACAACGTTCTATTACTTTCAATGTGTTGAGTTTCTTTGATTAATTAAATCATTTTAATGTATTTTCTTGTATGTTTCAATTCAACTATCAATGTTTTCATCACACACGTTACTAAATGAGTGTACAAGTTTATCAGATTTGCATTGCATGGTATGGAGAAATATATTTATACATGTGCCCCTTTTGGATCATGGATGATGTATGCTGATTCATATCAATTTAGGTATGGCGTTTTTCAAAGTATTGATTTATGTCCCATGCATTTGTTATTTCAAAGGAATTTCAAATTTAGTTTACTGTTCAAAGAATTAGGTATGAATAGGCTCATGAAAAATAGACTCTCGTTTTAGGATCAATGGTCACCGGGAAAGTTTGAGAACATAAAAAGAATCATGAAATCGTACTTTTGAAAGAAAATAAAATAGATTGCAACTACTTAGCTTCGTTTTCTTGTCGCAGATTATGATGAGTAACACAATCTCTAGAATTGAAGGGTTTTAATAATCTTGATTCCATTTTAAATTGTGATGATTGGCAGCGCTCAATCGTGATAATTAAAAAGTGAGGTACAAAATGCAAAGTATGTCTTTTGTAAGAAGTTTGTTACAAGGCACTAGTTTTTGGTGTGCCGACTCAATTATGCCGTTTGGAGAGGAGTCCCCATCTTCTAACCTAATCCTTGTACGCGCTCGTTTGAGAGGAACATTCCTCTGTCCGACCGATGCAATTAGAAACGGTGGTGGTATAACGAGGGAAAAGCCCATCTCTCACTGAACTGAATCACTTCGTAATCATGTGCCCAACATTCGTGAATCCCCTATGTTTCAGGCGCTTCCTATTACCATATTTTATTACAACTTCAATTCAAATTATAACGCGGGCTCAGTGCTGAGAAATGTATCTCTTTTACACGCCAAGTCTCTAGTCTGTGTTGTGGAGCAAGTGTTCATGTAATGTACAATGTTCTCTGCTTCTGGAAAGGTTGTACATTTTCAGACTGTATCCTTCCCAAGATTGCCATATACAGACGTCTTCAAATCAGTAATTTTTGTACACTTGAGTGTGTTTCCTGCCAGCTAAAGCAGAGAAAACAGTGCAACTTTGAAATGAAGTGCGCAAATGGTAAAATAAAAGTTGGCAATTGTAGAGTCCAGCTTCAAAGCAAGTCGAGTGCCGCCGAGATAACATAACATCGTTCTTGTTATTTTCACAGGGCGGCGGTGGACAGCCGGTGTATCTGACGCAAGCTCCACAACAATAGCGTCAGTGGCCGTCCCGTGAGGGCGCTACAGTGCCCCCGGAAGCTGCATGAACTGCTGAGGAAAGCTCTCATCTTTACCATTCAAATTGAGGAGCTCTGCTGTTGAGGCCTGCGAGTCGATTCCTTATGACACACTGCGAATCTTGTCATGAATTCCTGAGCTGGTATTCCAAACCAACATAGCACAAATATGGTTGTTTTTTTTGAACACATACCATGTTTATCGTAGACATGGCTCTACGTGCAACAGCCATTAGACCTTGCTTTTACTGAGCAAGTGATGATTGCATACACACTTCATAGTGCGGCGTGCTCGTCGCATTAATTTGGGCCAATTGCTGCACTGCTGCCTCTTGTGTGGGGACATGCGAGTACCTGCCCATACACATTTTGCAAGGACCAGTTTACATGAGTTAAATAAACATAAAATGACGGCAAAAGTTATTTTGAGTGGAGTTATCAGTATGCATCAGCATATTCTGGCAGTATGAAAAGTGTATGCTGAATAATAATAATAAAAGATTGGCTTGCAATTATATCAGTTTTCCAATTCTAGGAAAGTGAAGTTCGTGGTGGCACTGTTGTCTTGCTTCATTACCGGTAAAATATCGGCCAGGAGTGTGCCTGTAAAATAATGGGCAAACCCACTCTCTCTGTATGCTCTCGCGTTATTAGTGTCTGTAATTCGTTAGCAATACCAGTAACCGAGGCCTCAGTATTGGTACGTAAAGCAGGTACCAGCGAGTGTCAGCTGGCCAGTGTACACGTCCCAACACAGTCACTCTCCACATAACATCGGTGTACCAGTCAAGCCCTGCGCAATTGAGTGCGAGTTAAACATGAACGGCCCATTCATTCAAGGCGTGCTCCGATCACCCCTGATGTACAAATTATCTTGTAAGGTCCTAGTTAGTTGTGTACTGTTGAGTTTTTCAGAGAAGTGGTGTTTTGATTGAAATCACCCCTTAAATTAAGGGGCTTGTGTGCGGGAGCGTGCAGTCATTACTTGCTTTTCGTCTTCAAAGGAAAAGTTATCATAATTGAAGTTAAAGTTTCGTTTGTTTTGTTTGGTAATTATTTTCTGTATTTTTCTCTTGCGTGCTCCCCTCGGGGGATACAACTATTGTATCAATGAGAATTAGCGCTTCAATTGGGAAAGTGTAAGATCTGGAAGTTAGGTAGCCTTCTTTTTTGTTGAAATTGGGTGAGTTGTTTATGTTGTCAAGGTCCATCTATTTGGTCCACTGCTGTCCTATTTTTCAACACCCATTACTTTCTTCTTAAACTTTCATCTTATTTCATGAACTTCTTTCCTCACTTACTGTTTTCTATGCGCATGGGGTCTTCTATGGGTACACAGCTTGTGCATAGATTTCGCGTTAGCTTAACTCCATACTAAATGGTGCCTTCATCCTTCTTGTCATTAAACAACGCTATTGTGGTTATAGAGGCTTAAACTGAATTAAATCGAATCTAATCCATTGCGTGCTTCTTTCACCTTGGTTGTTCTGTTTTGTTTTATGACACGGTAAACTTCGTATTTAGTGAGTGCTGAAGAGGTGACAAAATTAATTTCAATTGCATTATTTTGAATTTCAGCATCAGTTCAAGCATAATGTAAAATATGATTTTTGTGTTGAAATTTTCCCAAGGTGTAACGCCTGATGAGGAAAGATTGTTTCGAAGTTTCCTCACGTCCGAATATTGACTGTAGCATGTAGCTTCCAATTGTATGTTCAGTGCTTTTATTAGTCAGGAAACATTTGACCTCGATGTTGCTTTGCATGCACATTTTTATTGTGTTGTTAAATTTGTTATTAGATCACTGCCCAAGGTTATTAGGTCTTTGTTATTGTATAGAATATTCTTTGTGAGGATTTCAATTGCTTCACGTTGACGGGTTCGTTTACTTGTGTGAAAACTTAGCTTTGTCTAACTTTTTGTTATCGCGATATGGAATCCCTGTGATTAAAAAGAGGTACGGTGAAGAGGATTGTTTTTCAATGTGTCGTGGGTATTGGTGTGACTCAAGATGTGGATTTTTCGGTGTCGATTAGGCGATTTGAAAATGTGCTAATAGTGTCTGTATTCAGTATTCCACGATAGTAAAAAGCGCGTTTCTTCGGTGTCTGCTGCTAGTTCACGCTGTTCAGCTGCGCTATTGCGTGAGGCCGTTGATGGTTTGAGCGTATAGTTGGGTTCCCCTTTCTGTCCATTCTACTGTTTTGTTCTCTCTCGCAAGGGTTTGTGCTCCGTGCAACTAACCTCTACTCGAGTGGCTGCAAAACCTAGTCTCTTTCTCACGGTTTCATTTTGGTGAGATACTTTCTGCTAATTGAGGTATTTTCCAAATGGGCAAAGGACCCATTTGGTAATAACAAAATTAATTTTCGTGTCTAATATTAAAAGCAAAATTTAAGTTTTGATTTTCTCGGTGTATGAAGTTCGTCTTCCTGTCTGATTGATGATTGTATAAAAGGGGAAATGTATCAGAAAACAGTGTGTGGGTTGACTTCGGCCTGGTGACGCTGTGGGCGTTGATTTTTGGCATGTATGCAGTTCAAGGAGTGGTGCGTGACCACTTTTGTACGGTGTGAGTTTTCCAAGGAATTTAATAATATTTTCATCGGTTCTTGTCATCTCGATTGGTCGTAAGGGTGACGCGTCGCACTGCCGGTGATAAATGTATCTGTTTTATAAATGTATCAACACCGCAAAATATGTGTGGTTTCGCTCGCCACTGGAGAGGCATGACATCGTGCGTTCGTTGTGTAATGTGTAATTATTTTATTAACAGCCAGTGTTCACATTGTTCACTCACGCTGCAACCTCACGATTTGGGATTCGTTATAGATTTTTTAATCTTTCAACGTTATAATATATTTTATCCAATGTTCTTGCGGATTTTCTTTTTGTGATTTTCGAATTTCCATGGGGACGGATTGCGTGGGACGGTCACAGGGGTAACGTTTTATTTGTGTTGGCTACGGGAATTTGCATTGCACGTACGTTCCGAATGTTGAAGGATGTGCGGGGAGTCGTGTTCATTGCACTGTATCATCATGACCACTCCTTAAGGTATGTGATGTCGTGCCAGTTTCTTTGCGTCATTTTTCTTGCTTTTTATATCTGAGTTAACTAGCTTATCGCACGAATCATTATGTTAATGAATGCTGATATATTTCGTTGCTCGAATTATTTTTTCTCAAGGACTTTCAAAAGATCGAGAAATATTTCCAGTCTTTTTTATGACTCACGTTGAATCAGTTTGTGAACTAGTAGGAACAGGCTGTTTCGTCGTCGTTACGAAAGTTAGAGTCGCATCAAAGTCTGCATTGTTGGCAAACTTCATTACTTGCATTTTCTATTTTATTTCTCTGATTGAGGATTGAAAATTGTACAAGACAGAAATTGTACTGTTTCCATCAGTTGGTTTATTTTGCTTCGAAATTTGCTGAAGATTTGCTCATTCTAATAGACTCGCACCATCATGATGTTTGATCCGTTTGATCGTTATTCATGGAAAAATTCCTAGGTTCTTTAGAGTATTTTTACCTCATTTGTATATTTTTCAAAGGTAAGGCTAGTTTTGTGAACGTTTTTGGAGGCAACGAAGGCTAGTGTGTCTGAATAATAACTGTACAAATGTAGACGTCTTTCATTATCTCTTTTGGTACTGGCTGTGGTTGTGTAATTATGATAACCGTCTATGATAAAATACTCCGTTTTCCTTTTCAACTTCAATTACCTGACTTAATCATAATAGAAAAACATAGTATTTGATCTGATGTTTATTTGGAAGTTGGCCTGTTTCTTTCCTGGCTCATTTTCAAGAAAAAGAGGGAGAACCCTCACCATATATGAATTTCCTATGACATTGATTTCTATCGTATTGAACAGCTTTTTAATTTATCTCTGGAGCTCATCAGGAGGATACAACTATTGTATCAATGGGAATTAGCGCTCCCAGGGAGATTTTGTGAGGTCCCGAGCTAAAGGTTAGGTAGGCCTTCTTTTTGTAGAAGTAGATTAGGTTTTCTGTTTTATTACGGACCATCTTTTATCGATTCACTGCTGTCTTGTTTTTCAGCACCTATGTACTACTTTCTTCTTCAACTTTTATATCTCGTTTCATGAACTTCTTTCTTAACTTACTGTTTTTATGCACCTTGTGCATTGATTCCGCGTTTCCTTGACTCCACATTAAATGGTGCCTTCATCCTTCCTCTCTTTGAAAATCTTTGTTGTGGTAAAGGGAGGCTAAAACTACAATCAATCATTTATCTCTGGAGGAGTGGGATAGGGTATAGGGTTAAGTTAGTTAAATTCGTCCATCTTATGCTACGGACATCGGCGCCTACAGGTGGTACACTGATAGATTCCCTCAGCTACAGATGCGTCTTAGGGACTTCTATCTTTCTTGCTCGCTGTGCTTATTTTCGTTCTCATTCCACCTCCGATATCTATTCTGGGCCTTTTTCCCTCTTCCTAATTTATTACCTATTTCAATGTGCAGGGTATCCTATTTGAGAACACGTTTTGTGCATGGATTCCGCGTTCTCCAAACGCCTTACTAAATGGTGCCTTAATCCATCATCTCGTGGAAAATTTTATTTGTGGTTGGGGAGGCTGAAAGTAACTTAAAATTAATGTAGATGGTGAAGAGGAATAGATGTAACACACCCCCTTGAAAGGTCTATGATTTTATTTGTGCCAGTCTCTAAATTGTTCGTTTACGCCCAGTCTTTAGATGTTTCATGAATATTTACTCTTTGAGAGCAACCAAGAGAACTGATTTCGGATCTATCGAGAGCAGTACTCGTGAATGCGAATGCCTTCCTTGAAGCTTTTAGTCGGGAATTTTGTTTGGTAGATTTTATTTCCGATTATTGACGGAGAAGACATTGATTTTCAATATCATCGTGAATTATTCCCATTAGTGTGAATGGTAACTTTTAATCCATTGTACTAAGAGCTAAAGCGAAAAGTAGATTTTAGAAGTGTAAAGTTTTTCTAATGCGTTTAATACCCGAGCGAGTCACTGTATTTACCCGTAAGGTAGTGAAAAATGTGCGACGAATACACTCATCGACCATTTTCAGTTTCTCCTGGAGTAGGATTGCTGTGCTGCAGACAGGAAAATTTACGGGGAAGATTCATAAGTCTCGATTCAGTCTGACTGTTCGTTCGTTCGCCACTCCTCTTGAAAGCAGAAAATTTCGAGGCAGAGAACGGATATCGGGTACACAAATTGAATGAACTGCATACATCAGTATAACATTTGATTTAATTCTATCTAAAGTTTTTAAAATCATCCTCCAGCCGACAAACAAATGTTTCATCTAAAAATTAAATAAAGTTTAGAAAACTGCTTTTGAGTTCCACTTTGATCTTTATAAACATGGATTGACTGTTTTCAAAGAAAGTTGAAGTAAGTAACAAGCACACCGAAACAAAAATATCTCTATTCACATTATATTTTCAAACAAATTTGTGGAAGCTAAAATTCATAGTTGTAAAGGTACAACTGCTGAGAGCCGGATGTTACAAAAATATCCATTATTCGGAAGCCCTTTAGTTTAAATTAGAAAATTTCTATTCTAGGTGTTGCACATTAGTAGAAAATTTGACCTTGGTAACTTTTAAATCTTTTGTAGACGTGTTGAATAACAAGCGCTCAACAGTTGAGTATATCAGCTATAAAGAGGGCTCATCAGTTAAACAAGGGTATGGCAGCTATAAAGATCACTCAACAGTTAAATGAAGAGTGTAACAGCTATAAAGAGCGCTCAACAGTTAAATGAACAAGGGTATAACAGCTATAAAGAGCGCTCAACAGTTAAATGAACAAGAGTATAACAGCTATAAAGAGCGCTCAACAGTTAAATGAACAAGGGTATAACAGCTATAAAGAGCGCTCAACAGTTAAATCAACACGAGTATAACAGCTATAAAAAGCGCTCAACAGTTAAATCAACAAGGGTATAACAGTTATACAGAGCGCTCAACAGTTAAATCAACAAGAGTATAATAGCCATAAAGAGCGCTCAACAGTTAAATCAACAAGAGTATAACAGCTATAAAGAGCGCTCAACAGTTAAATCAACAAGGGTATAACAGTTATACAGAGCGCTCAACAGTTAAATCAACAAGAGTATAATAGCCATAAAGAGCGCTCAACAGTTAAATCAACAAGGGTATAACAGCTATAAAGAGCGCTCAACAGTTAAATGAACAAGAGTATAACAGCTATAAAAAGCGCTCAACAGTTAAACCAACAAGGGTGTAACAGCTATAAAGAGCGCTCAACAGTTAAAT